>BJCM01000923.1:0-11762 GCA_018326385.1 Flaveria bidentis | reverse complement strand
TACTTGTGATGCTATTTGTTGATTGATGCTTTTGGCTGTGTGGTTCTTTTGTGTGGTTCTTCTGTGTGGATCTTTCAATACAACCATTAATCCCGGTAATGGGACCTAAGGATTGGTTTGGTTGTAACATGTACCGTATGCATTGTGTGGATCTTGCTACGCTATGTGGAACTTATTACGCTATGAGACACTTTCCTTACAGCCATTAGTTCCCGCGTGGGACCGATGGTTAGGTTTGGCCGTAGCTATCTATAACTTGTGAAACCGCTTACATGAGAATGTAATTGCGGTAACCCATATAATCTTTCATGTTGCTTCATTTAACTTATTTACTACTTAAAACCTGCGAAGCTCACCAACAATTTTGTTGACTATTTTGAGCATATCTTTTTAGGTGATCATGATAACTGAAGATCTAGGAGTGTTGCCTTGTAGAGGATACCCTAGGATGCATTTTTGAGACTAAACATTTTTAGAAGAACTTACATTTGTAATCATTGTTGTAGTCTGATTCATACTCTGCATGTTTTGACATTTGTTTCCGGGTTATGGGAAATTAAACAATGTCATACTAATTGTTTATGTGATCATTTATATGTTATGCTTATAGCTATGTTGTCGTGAATATTGACTGAACGCGACACAAGTCTCCATTTGTGCTCGGGTGTCGTCATGACACGCATGTCATCATATTTATATTGCTTCTCTATCGTATACCATGTGTTATGACGATCCCGTCTCGTTACATCCTCGTGTTTTCGCTTTAGCGGGGGTGTGACACTTAGGTCCAGAACCACGAACAGAAAGGTATTGCATATAGCAATGGTACACCTACATTCATACCTTGGTACTGTGACCATGAGGTGTGATGCACTGTTATAGAAGGTCTATGATAGGCCTAGGTCCAGAACCACGAATAGAAAGGTATTGCATATGGCAATGGTACACCTACATTCATACCTTAGGTACTGTGACCACGAGGTGCGATGCACCGTTATAGGAGGTCTATGAGAGGCCTAGGTTCAGAACCACGAACATAAAGGTATTGCATAGTAAACATAAATCTTACCCTAGGTACTGTGACCACGAGGTGCGATGCACCGTTATAGAAGGTCTATGATAGGCCTAGGTCCAGTACCATGAATAGAAGGGAAGGGTTTATGGTTCACAGAAAAGAAAGGTAAAGAATGAAGCATGAAAGATTAAAGAAGATAATGATGATATTATCTGTATGTACGTATGATGTATGATCACAAACGAATGAAAAGTATAGTATGATTTTGAAAGAAAATAAAGAACGATTTTATCGATAGAATGTATATTTTATTATAAAACTAGAACTCACTCAGCAATGCTGACTTTGATGTATTTCCAGTTGGCAGGTAATAGTTGCTGAGGATGGCACGAGGTGGCTACTCAGCTCTTTTGGATGACATTCTTTTGTTAATATTTTTGCATTGTAATGCGAACAAACGATATTTTGAAATGGACGCTTGTATTAACTTGCAAAAGCATATTTAATGTTATGAAAAGTTATTTTTATGTTTCCGCTGCAATATTTTCATAATATAAAGGTAATTTATATGTTTTATGTGCGATGAGAATCTAGTTGTAAGCGTCCCGGGAACAGGGCCTTACATATAGAAGGATGATTAAGTTGGGATGTTGAATGATAACAAAAATGATAACATTTGGACACGTTAAAAGCTAATAATAATAATAATAGTAATAATAATAATAATAATAATAATAATAATAATAATAATAATAATAATAAGGTTTGACGAGCAATGAATCAAGGACTACAACTATGATTTAGACCGTGTATGGGACTAGCGGAATGTTAGGACAAAAGGAACATAATTATAACGACAAATAAGGACTCAAGACTTTTTAATCACTAATAGTAAATCAAGCTGAAAAATAATATATATGTATATATACATGCATTATTTAAATGATCTCAAATAAATAGATTTTTTTTATTATAAATGGGTTTCATAAAATTAAAATATCAAAATATGTTTTATTAATAAGATAACCTCAATGACTATAACAATTGATTTTTGTAAAAGAAACTTTATATAAAATTCACTATAATAGGTAAAGTTATTATTAAACTAAGTCAATTAAAAATATATAATACAAGTTAGAAAAGTTAGTACTTTGTAACTTTAGATCAATTAGTTAAGAAATATAATAAATAAACATAAGATAAACATGATTGCGATTAAGTAATAGACATCAAGAATACGTTAAGATTAGATCTTAGTTTATAGGACGAATGTGTTTTAATATCTTCTATGAAAAATAAACAAACTTTTATAAGAAATTGATCGAAATATTTTCTCAAAAGTAACCAAATAAGTTGGGTGAAAAATGTTCTTATAAGCATGAATTATCATATATTGACCAATATGCATATATTTAGGGTTCGTTCAATCAAGAGCATAACGTATTAACTTTACCCTTAACCGCATCCAAGGTGAGTACTTCGGCTCTATTTTTATTAAATATTGTATTTATTTTAATTGTTTTGGGGGAAAAGAATGAAAAACTATATATATGATGGATATAATGGATTGATATATGTTATGAAGGTAGAAGTTGAGTTAATAGTATAGATGTATACTATTGAGCCCCTAAATCCCCCCATAATCATTAATCTCAGGGAGGTCACATACTATATTAGTAGATCTATCGGGTTATAAGAATGGTCCGCTCACGCGACCAGTCGCACCGGTTAGGTTGTAGCGAAAGAATTTATATGTTTGGACTGTTGTTGAGCAACGACGTGTTTCTTGGTTTGATTATGGACTTATGACCTAAATTAATCATAGTACATAGCTAGTCTATGTTGAGTATATTATATCTCATTACATCATATTGTTTTGAAATTTATTGTTTATAAGACTGAAGACCCCGATCGTTCACCAACTTTATGTTGATTTTATTACCGTACATGCTTTTCAGGGTCATAGGTAAGCTTTGTGTGGAATTTTCTGGAATAAGTCTTTGGAGGGTCAAACATGTAAAATAATTTTCAAGTAGTAATTATTTGATGATGGGGACGTTGTTCTTCGACTAATCATGAGATTGTAAAAGTTTGAACTATTAATACTATATTATGTTTAAATGTGTTTAATGGATGTTTCTTTCTCGAACAACTATTTAATTATTTGCGTTTGATTAAAATCATTGGATTAACTCCAACTTCCGTTAACACCATGTTTCGTGAACTTCCGTTCCGTTAATCCAACTTCCGTTAACACCACATTTTGATAAAGAAAACAATTAAAGTTTTACACAAACTACTTAAGGTTAAAATATAATAAAGAGGTGTATTAGGGTCAATTTACTATTGTTAAAACCAGCCTCTCCTTTATCAAGCTCAATTGACTTGTGTTCACTCTATAATTTACAATCCTTTCTTTTTGTGTCCCCTAAATTCAAACGGAAACATGATTGCTATGTGATATCATAGTATATAGAGGACACTTTGTAAACTTTGAGGTACATGTTGTTATGTATTTGTAGCATAAGAATGAAAGTGATTCAAAGAACATGTCTTTACAATTGATTTTGCTTTTGAAGGATATTGTGATGCTCATGTTGACACATACAACTATACAACTAATGTTAAAAATTAATTACACATAAAAAAATTTAAGTAATAATTACATAACTACAACTACCAGACATAGTTAGAATGATAGATTAAGAAATACAACAATTTAGTGGTGAAAATAGCCTTGTTAAAGTTAATTAGTAAAGTTCTAAATTGAATGTTTCATCAGGTACTATTATATGAAATGAATTGTATTATTTATTTATAAGAGAAATCTCTTTATATAGGCTTAAAATCATTCATTCAACCTAAACAATATAATAGGAGCCACATACAAACAGAATAAAGGGATCGAATTAGCAGCATATAACTATGAAAAAAGAACCATGAGTTGAAGTAGATTAATAACAAGAAAACAAACAAATTGAAGCAAATACAAACACATAAAACTTAATTACTTAAACCCTATAAGATTATATCAAAATCAGATGAACTTAATTGAAGATTCAACAAGCAGTAAGAAGATGTAAAAGTAGTTTGTTGCTATAAGGAAAGGCGAAACCGATACTGATTGTAGTTCTTAGAAGAAGAGATAGAACAGGAGGGAGTTGCTTCCTTGATTTATTGAACATGGAAGAAAACTCAGCACATTTATACGTTTTTCAGCACGAACTGCACTCTAATCCCCACAAAAGAAAACTCACAATTACATAAACCTTATGACTCAACTTTAAGTATTTTTATTCTTAAGGGTTGTTTTGTATTATTTTAATAGTCATTAAAAGGCTAACTTTTAATGGTTCATAACTTATGAATGATTAATAGATAACTCTGATGTTAAATGATTAAAAGATTTAATTATTATTTAACGTAAAATTTTTTTGAACGATTGGTTAATTGTTAGTATCACAAAGTTAGTAAAATTCACTCGTACCAAAGTTTGAACCTTAGACCTTTAAGAGAGACAAAAAGCTTCTACCTCTCCCTCAATCACTATGCTAAAAAATCATTGGTAGATATTTAACGTGTTAAACATTCAACATTAGAATTACATTTTAATCGTTTCAAAGATTATAAACCGTTTAATTAATATTTAACGTCTTAACCATTCACCTTTGTTACATATTTTCGTGCTAAGGGTTTGTGAGTGTTTATGTGCTCTTAGGTTTCTTCTACTCTTAACCAGAGCTACGTATCATTGGCGCAAAAACCCTTAACCCCTTTCTTCCTCTGGCCGCTGAACATCGACGATTATTATTCTAATGAGCTCTCCGATTAACAATTGCAAAGGAGAAGAATTATGCACCGATAGCGACTCCAACAATGCATTCTTCGATGTTTACGGCCCACAGGTTCCTCATATAATCAATCTTCAGCTTTTGTTTTCTTTGATTTTACCGAGCTACAATACTACTGCAAGGCCAAAATTCAGTATGAAGATGCTAAAAGTTTCAAACTTGAAAAGTAATATAGTTGAAGTTTCAATATGAGAATGGGATTTGGAATGAATAAGTGTTGTAAGTTGTAACGTTTTAATGTGGTTATAATGCAGGCGAAAGCTGCTGTGGAGTTTAAGACTCCAGAAGCAAACTCATCTTTGAATTTGGAAGTGAGTTTTAACAGTTGTATAAGTTTTGATTGTAAAAGTTGTATTCTTTAGTTGTTAAAGTTTAAGAATAATGGGATGTGGTTTTATGTAAATATGACAGGATGTTCAGGGGCTTGTCACTTGGGTGCTTGCTGACGGATTCATGCCATCATGGGTTTTCATTAAGGTTGCTCCTCTTCTTCCTGCTCCTCTTCTCTTGTTATCATCATTATACATAAGTGCGCGTGTATCTTTATGTGTCTAGCATATATGTATGTATGTTTTAGATGACTACACCTGAATGTTTGCACCGTCAAAGGGTTCAAGGTGAGTTTTTGGCCACCTGGCAGTGCCTGCCCTCTCTTCTTCACCTAAAGTTAGACAATGAGAAGGCCTGGTCATAATAGATCTTTGTTATGATTATTAGTTGTTCCACACATAGACTTAGAGGGGATTTGATGGGATGATCAGTAACATAACTTGATTAGGGATTGATTAGTGGTTGCACATGGCTGCGCATTAAGAAGGATGAGCTTAAATTTGTATAAAATTTCTACAAAACTCTTCTACGTCAGGTCACATGTTCATGGATAAATGCATAAAGTATGTGGTGACTTAACTAAAAGCATGCATTGGTAGGAACCGTAGGATACATGGTCAAATTTTGGATTGGTGTTTGGTAGAAGAGTATCATATTGCTCGTACATACTTGTATTTGTCAAGATCAAATATTTATTTCTATGTATAAACATATGTGGAGTTTAAAAAGAAAATTACATTTCGAGTAACTGAACTTAAATGTGGAGTGAGTACCATCAGGCCCTCACTATTAAAGACTGCAATAGATGAAACATGTAATTTTAGCAACTATTACATGCATATTTTACCAAGGTTGTAATGGCATTTGCAATGCCTATTAAGGGTACTGTTTCTGCTTTGAAGTCTTAGGTGATTCTGCTGCTTTTCTCTGTATGGTAGAGTTGTTATCTCGTTGTATATTGAAAACTGGGAAATGAGGTTTTTCCATAAAGCCTGCATTGCTAGAATGAAGCTAAATTTGGCTTAAAAGTTTCTAAATCATAAGCGCTCAAGGTTGTGTATACTAGGATTGATTATATGTGTACATTGAGTGGTACATAGGAATTATTTGTGTCGATACACTACAATATTTTACTCTAAGTTCACATATTTTGAGAGAGTACTTTCCATTATGGAGATACTGAATACAATTCTTGTCATATGCAGAACAAACCTCTGATTCCAAAAGTGGTTATGCTCTATGTTCCTGGTCTTGATGCAGCAATCTACCTGTCCCAATCTAAAATACTACACAGTTTAAAAGAATATTGTGGTATCCCAAGACCAGTGCTAGCGCCTAGGTTGGACATGATCTGACTTCTGTATTGAATATAACTAAAGGTGGCAAAATGGACAGGGTGGGTAACGGGTAACTATTTTGCGCTGGTGGAAACCTCTCATGTCAATTTGAATTACAACATTGTCCAAATGTTTATATTTTTATTAAGAGTGGTGTGTCAATTATTATAACATAAGTTATTTCATTTTAATTATTCAATTCTTTTATTAATGATTTAGGGGCTTTTATGCATCAATTGGGTGACAATAGACCCATTTAACCCATTTGTTTATAAGATTTGTTAATTTTACCCATTGGAACCGTTAGAGATAAAACGTAACATAAATAAACCTTTTGTTTATATAAATCGGTCGAAATTGGCATCTGTAGTGATATAAATATTACGCTTTTCTGTTCTCATAGCAATCATGTTCTGTTCCTTCTTCTGTGCTAGCTGTGTATCAGATGGAATGCAGACAATAGATGCCCTTCTTACATGCAAGCTTAAGAGGAAAAGGGAAGCTGATACATGTACAGATAAATCTGAACCGGGTAAGGAATTTAATAAGTTCATTCCCATCTCCCTAACAATAAATTTGCTTGCCTTTCCAGCATTTGAAATACTGAGGATGAAGAAATTGTGTGTTTGGCTTGTTTTTCTTTTTATATGAATGTTAGTATTTGCATTTCAGAGGATATTGGTGAAGATTTCATAACTAATAAGTAATAAGAATCACTGTGAATTATTCAGATACAAATCCTGTTTGTGGTTATACGTCCTTGTCTGAGCTCAAGAAGGATATTCCATTTCCTGTGTCGTACTATGCTCTTACAGCAAAGGAATTAGAAGACAATGGATACATTCATGATCAACCAGGTGACCAGATTACACTGCTGTATTTATTTATCTACTTGCTTTTTGCTCGAGTGTTGAGAGAAATTCTAGTCTTTTTCAATTAATTTGTGGCTATTGGCTAATATACTTGCAGGTTTTCTTTCAACACTTCCTGCACCGTCAGGAAAGCCCATCCATGAAATGGTGGGAGTTGATTGTGAAATGGTAAGAATGCAGTCCTTAGGGAAAACACACTTACATTATGTTTAAAATTCACAAGCATAATTTGTTTTAAAACTTATAATCTTTTTCCTGTATGGCTGTATTTAGTGTATCACAAAAGAGGGGTTCGAGCTCACAAGAGTAACACTGATAGATTATAAAGGACAGGTAGGGTTTCTTCTAATGTGTTAAGTAACTAAGTCCTTGGCTTTAAAAAGTGCACCTGAGGCGCACCTAGGCGCAAGGCGACTCTTGAGGCGAGGGTTGGGGCTTTTTGTAACACAAGGCACATGCTTACATTCACCTGGTGTATATTTTATAGTCTAATAAAGCAGTAGCTAAATAAATTGGACTGGTTGTTTATGCTTCTATGTGAGCCATGCCATTATTAATTATTAGTGCTCTCTTTTCCAAGCAGAAGTTTCAAGTACTACAATACTTATAAAAGTCTTGCTTCATTTTGCATCATCTATATAATCTAAACATCTGATATTTTTGCAAGTACTATAATGTAATCCAATCATCCTTATAGTAACACAATTAACTGATAGTTTAAACGTATTAAAACTTAACTTACCCACTTCTTTATTTATCTTCACATGGCTTAATATGTTGTTTTGCAGGTTCTGTTGGATAAATTGGTTAAACCACTAAATGTAATAACTGACTACAACACTAGGTACGTTGTTCTTTATGAATGTCCACATGAGCAACAGTTTGAGTTTCTATTTTGTTCTTTCTGTTGCATGATCAATGTATTTCATTATCTCTTCTTTACTCTATATGTCTTTCTGTTTGCCTTCTGAAAGCAACCGAAGATTATAAGACATTGGTTTAAGAGGTTCCTTGTCATTCAGGTACAGTGGAATAACAAGTGAGATGATGAGTGAAGTCACAACTACCCTTAGAGACGTTCAGGTTTCCCCTTCTTGGTTGTCTAGTTTCTATTAATATGTTTAGTCTGGGTAACATAATGCTGTTTTCTAGATTTACCAAGTATGCTTTCTGTTTCAGGATGATTTTTTACAACTTATTAATAAAGAAACAATTTTGGTTGGACATTCGTTGGAGAATGACTTGTTAGCTCTAAAGGTTTCTCATTGTTTGGTGATCGACACTGCTGTTTTATACAAGCATTCACGTGGGGGATCATACAAAATTGCTCTGCGTGTACTCACTAGGAAATTCCTCTCCAGAGAGATACAAGATTCACGAAATGGACATGATAGCATAGAGGATGCAAAAGCTGCAATGGATCTAGCCTTGTTAAAAATCAAACATGGTAAATCACTTGTTTGCTTTCTTTTATCTGTGGTTAATAGCTGTTGTTTGGATATTTTTTTTCTTTTCAATATCAAACATTAAGATTGTCAACACTAGACCATATCTGTAAAAATTAAATACACAACCCCATAAATCCATATTTGTCAAATAGCAATCACCTAGCAATCGATATCCTGACAATTTCAAGATGCTCTCATAAGATTAAACACATGGAATGGTGTATGTGATTTTTTAAAATAATTGCAAATTACTTGAATGACCATTTTGTTTTTAATGATTTGAAACAGGACCTGATTTTGGTCGACCTCCATCATTTATGAGGAAAAAGATGCTTACAGTTTTGGGTGAGTCTGGAAAGGCTTCATCTTTTATTGATAACATATCGATAGTGAAGCGGTATGCTTCAGAATCCTCACATTCCATTCCGGTTGCTTCTGATGATGAAGCTCTTTCAAAAACCATCAAAGAGGTAGTGTATCTTTACCAGAGGTGCCATTGCTTATAAACGAAACCATATGGGTTATATCTTTAATGTGCATAATGGTTGCGATATAAAAACAATATGAAGGAAACAGGGTGAATGTGTCAAACCTCCGGAAACATTTTATTCAAAAGATTGGATTATTATCAAACTAGTATGCTCTTTGTATTCGTATTTGGCTCACTGATGATCTACACAAAATTACATTTTTGGGCAAACCTGATGAAAATTTTTCCATCTGGACCCAAACCCATTTTGCCACCCCTAATTGTTATCTTTAATTATCTTAATTGATGTTTTAGTGACCGTGCTTTCACCATGTAACAGCTACATCAACCTGTGTGATTGCAGGTAAAAAACGAGAAAATACATTTTGCGTGGGCACAGTTTACAGAACTCAGTTGTTATTACAAGAAACAAGCAGAGGATGCGGAGGCGTTGAACAAAAAAATTGCTGAGATGATATCGTTACTTACATGTAATAATAAGTCCAAAAGTAGGAAAAAAATCAAGTACAGTGTCACTCAAGATTTGAAAGACCTTCTTAGTCGTCTGAATTCCAGAATAAAAAATATTTACTTGAATTTGCCTACCAATGCCATGCTAATGGTTTGCTCAGGTCATGGAGATACTGCAGTCGTTCAAAGGTATTATGTTTTACAATCAAATTTCATTACATTTTCATGCGAACAATAAGTTACTTTGAGAGTTGTTAGATTACCTGCATATTCATCACTATATAATAAATCATCGTATAGCAAAAATAATAACAAATTTATTATGTTCATTGAACAATACTTATGTATTAAAACTGTTTTCTTATGTGCATGGATGAAGATTGAGGAAAATGCTTTCAGAAAAGGTGGACACAAACATACCTCGGGATCATCTTGTTAAGGTTCTAGAAGAGCTGCAGGCGCAGGCTGAGGTAGGTTTGTGTTTCGTTGGTGTCAAACATT
This sequence comes from Flaveria bidentis, assembly GCA_018326385.1. NCBI lineage: Eukaryota > Viridiplantae > Streptophyta > Magnoliopsida > Asterales > Asteraceae > Flaveria > Flaveria bidentis. The sequence continues at coordinate 1,468 of BJCM01000923.1, read as the reverse complement.
GAGCATGCCATATTGTCATGTATTCATATTGTAACTCGTAACCAGGAGTAACACCCCTTTATAAGGACATCAGATAGCGCGTTTTCATTAAGTTTAAGCAAAAAAACTCTCGGTTTATTTCACTCAATCTGGTGTTTCTACATAGCAGGTTACTGCCTTTCGAGATGACATAAAATCTTTTTAATTTATTGCATGTGCTGGTGATAGTAAATTCGGGTCCAACTAGACTATATTACATTTTGCAATGATTATATTAAAGAGGTTTTTATGATTTAGCGAGCAACCTTGTTATGTAAAGTTTGTCTTTTCTATCATTCTCATTCCCATGCTCATTCCCTAAGGGAGCATTTGGTTGGAATGAATTGAATTGAATTGAATTGAATTGAATTGAATTGAATTGAATTGAATTGAATTGAATTGAATTGAATTGAATTGATACTAAGTGTTACAGTGTGAATTGTAAATGCGTGTTGTGTATTCTACATCGATTTCCTTGCCTCACTCTATATAAAATAAAAACTAATGAACACCTAAGAATCTCGAGGATTACTTGGTCCCCATTTTTACCCATTGGAGATATGTTTGAACACATTTTCTTCAAGTGACCATCGATTCTTTAGGATTGAATATGTAAGTATGAGTTATTTGCAAGAACGAAGTCATAAGAAAAAGAATAATAGTCAATTAATAATGTTAGCATGCAAGATATTGAAGTTACTCGGGATTCGAGATACCCAATCATAAATTTTACCCGTAACAATTGTCCCAAAAATTTGACAACTGTTTTGACCATTTACAATTGCTAAATTTTCAAATTTCATGATTGAAACATGATATAACACAACCCTAATGGCTCGAGAATTTGTGCAATAAGATGACGTTGTTAATCTAGTTACTAGTTCCCCTTTATTTTCTTTTTTTCACACTTATCCTGTTGTTATCTCTTTTGATCTTCAAAGATCATTTGAGGTAAGATCTCGAACTCTTCTAAGCTTTGTTCTTTGATTTTTAGAGCTTTTAATCATGGGAAAAAAGACAATACGATCTCGTTCTTCCACCCTTGGTGAACCCATTGAGGATTTCATAGATTAGGGCTCTTCATGCACCCTGATTAGGAATGTTGCACATTCCTTAATCAGGAAAAAAACTATTGAAAGCCAACTAAGTTTTAACTGAACATACGATTTTTAGGGCTCCCTAATTAAGATTTTTTTAACCAGTAATTTCTACATACTTTGTTTTTTTAGTTTTTTTGTAATATAATATATATATATATATATATATATATATATATATATATATATATATATACATTATATGTATATACATATATATATACATATACATTATATGTATATACATATATATATATACATATACATTATATGTATATACATATATATATATATACATATACATTATATGTATATACATATATATATACATATACATTATATGTATATACATA
>BJCM01000922.1:0-11644 GCA_018326385.1 Flaveria bidentis | reverse complement strand
ATATATATATATATATATATATATATATATATATATATATATATATATATATATATATATTGAACATGCAAGTGATAGTTATTGTATGTATACTCTTTCTTTGGTCATGAAAATGCAGCGTGTAACTGAGCCAATAATTTGATAAAAATGTTCATATTCATAAATCATCCAACATTCTAAGTCGTGTCATAAGCAAAAATAAACATCGTCAGGCGATGTTTGGGGTTTTCTAATTAAAATTATTTATCTTCTAATTGTGTTTTAATACAGTAATAGTTGTTTCAGGGTGTTTGAGATTATTTATCTAAACTACTAAGTGAAATCAATTATTTTGAATAAGCAGTTGATATTGCTTATTTAAATCCGTTTAAACTTGGTGAGGTAGTCCTAGGGAAACATTTGATGTAAGATGGTGTAATATTTAATCAAAGGTTATGGGTTTAAATATTATAAAATACAAGTATGTTGATTTCAAATGTAAAGTAGAAAGTGCATGTTTGTTGATAAAAAACTTAATAAGTTTATGTATCATTTTTTCATAACATTATATAGGTCGGTTCTTTGGATAGAAAATGAATTGTGGTGGATCTGACCGATGGCTTAACAAAATCTGATTCTACTAGCCAGTTCGATTCAAGTAAAAAAACTCTAGTAATTACAATGTGAGGATGATGGTGACTAGTCAAATCACACAGGAATTGTTGGAAATCTGGGCTCAAAACTCAACACATGTGATTTCGTCGTGTTTGACATTTTAAGAAGAAATATTTTATGGTTCATTGTATAAATCAATCTGATTAAACTTAAAGAAAATCAAGAACAACTATGATTTTGTGTTTGATTATTAAACCAGAGATATGAATAAATATTTGTAGTGAAAAGGGACCAGAAAACTCTATTGACTATTATCATTCAAATTCTATTTGTCTTCAAATTTTCACCATTTTTCACATTTGAACTTTACATTCAAAATTTTATAGAAAACAAATTACACTATATTAATTTGTAAAGTGAATGAATAGTAATGTATAATTAATCAAGTAATGCATTTAGGTACAAGCTTGTAATGCGGTCCTTTGGTGTTAGGGTGGAGAGATGGGTTTGACAAGCGAATTATGTCGGCCCGTGAAGTGAGTGAATAAGATTCAATAGAGTTGATATTATTTTCATGGTTCAACGAATCTGTCTCCCGTGAGAATCAGTATTTTCATCCAGTAATTAAGGTGAGAAAGGTTGTTGTGAAATGTAGAAGGAAAGAAGCGATGACTCTAGAGTCAAAAGTGAAGCATTAATTCATGGTTTTTTTTTATTTTCATGAGCTTGCTAGTACTAATGAATTTTTAATGACAAAAATTTTATTGACCCAAGCTAGAGGCTTTGTCTCTTGGACCTTGTTTCCAGAGGCATTGTCCTTAGATTCTGCCAATAAGATGGTGCCCTTAAGAAATCTTATTATTAGGGGTTTTACCCTTAAGAATCAACAATGTTTTAATGTCACTAATGATTATAAACTCAAACTAACATGCAGTCCATACATCATAACTAGTTTGATTAATATTAAACTTACATTGGTTACCTAATCAATCAAATTACACTAAAATATTCAACATCAATCACGGCGGTAGACCCAAAAAAATTTTCATCGGGGGTGAAAAATTATAGTCGTTTGGGTATCTCTATATAATTTTTTTTCTGGTCCAGGTTTGATCGGGTCTAGTGATAATTAGGAAGATTTAAAATTCTTATTTTAAAATTCATAAAGCATATTCTATAACTGAAGATTTGGACTATAATTTTTTGAAATTTTAGTTCATATTTCTTAATCACTGATCAAATAATTATCTAAACAACAAAATTTTCTATATAAAACATTATAAATCTTAAATACTCGATAATCTTACCGTGGCCAAAAGTGGTGATAAAAAAAGTGGCGGCCAAAAGTGTTAACGCGGTGATCGGAAGTAGTTTAAGTTCAATTGAGTGTATGGTAAATATTCGGGGCTAAACCTAATTTGGTCTATGCTATATTGTGTTTAAGCTTAAAGTATTAACCATGACTCTTTCTTTATATTAATAATCAAACCGAGAACTTATACTCATTACAAGATCCTATTATCTCTATTTATAATAACCAAGACTTGAAAACGAAGCTAGCTAACCTAAAGAGGCTTCTAATGTAACTCAAACTCCTAATATCAAGAAAACAATAACAAAACTAATACTAATCTTTATCTTCATATTACTTTTCACTTCAACTCGACCTTAAAACTACTTGGATAATTTCCTCTTAGATCAGAGTTATCTCTTTATTTTTCCACAAAGACGGATTAATTTGAACAATCTTCTCTTTAATTATGACTTGTATGAGTTGTATCTCCTCAATCTATGGTCATTAATGACACCCGCTGTTGATCCACATTATTTCTTGCATTGGCTCATCATGATTTGTCACAACTTGTAGCCATAGCCCATGGGTTATAATCCACTTCACATAGCCCACCCGTGCAACCTTTTCTCTTTCTTTTTCAAGTTGATTGATGTTGGGCTTAAATTACCATTTGTCCACACCTTAGTTCCCAAAATATGTCCCAAATAGAGGTGCACAAATCACAATGAAACCGGGTTCATGATCGCCGACCCAACAACCCGACCTGAAACCCTCAACCTGGTGGTTTCAAACCGGGTTTTTTCACAACCTGACCCATTTAACCTACGTTTTCCAAGACCCGACCTGGTTCAACCCGCTATAAGTCCATCATATTATTTAAAACTACATAATACGAACCCGGGTTGACCCAACTTGAAACCTGATCATCACGCTTGGATTCTAAACCTAATTTGTGCACCTCTATATGTCCCAGTTGGCATATAGAGTCCAATTGTGATGGTCAATACAAAATGGTTGTAATTTTTAAACCAAATCTCAAATTGTCTCATAAACGTTTCTTTGTTTTTTTTTATTAAAAACATATTATTTAATTATCTAGTAATATATTCAAACGCTAACATAGTGATTATATGCTTAAATGTTTGAGATAGTAGCTATCATCGTGGACAAATTCTAACCACATGCATGTGATAAACGTGGAGGGGTAGCGTTAATTAATTCACAGCTCATTCTCTATATTTTTTTAAGTATGTTGTATTTTGGGGAATCACTGTTCAAAACAGTATAATGGTTTTAATATATATTAAGTATTGTGAGTGAAGGAGAGAAAAAAAGTAATGATAAAGTTAAAAAGAAAAGTGAAAAAATAGTGTTTTTTATTATAATTATATAAATAAAAATAAAGAATGAGTTATGAATGCTCTTAAGTCTTTGATTTGGTTACCAAACTACTAAACCCTTATTTTCTCTAGGATTTTTGTCAACTGTTTGAATTTCGAAGGGTTGTAGCTGGGTATTCTCAATATTAAAAAGAAAGTATTATTGGACTTTAATAATCACTATTTTAATTTATTGGGCGTAATTAATCCATACATAATGAATATTTATAAACACTCTTAACTTTTGGTTTATTTTCCTTCACCGATTCCTATCTAACTAACAGTTAACTCGTAATTTTTCTTTGATGAAAGGTGGCCAACTTTGAACTTATTTTTAACTTCGCTGTCGCCCAACCTCTATCAGTTCCATTTTCTAGTGCCTAGCCTTCATCTTCAACAAAATTCTACCTCCAACAAGTCAAATGGTTCAGATAAGGATACGGAGATTGATGTGTTTTAGGATGCAGAAGTTCCCGATTGACGAACCTAACGATAGATTTCAACTTTTTGTTTAGTGTTTTGATTACATAAGTAGTCCACGTTATTAAAAAACTAACAGGATTAACTCTTAGAGCATTTCCAATAAGAAGATTTTTTGATGTTTTTGAGGCAAATTTGATGAGGTGGAGAAGAGGTATAATGACATCGAAGAGAGAGTGTGAGGGAATGTTCATCTCCATGAAAATCAAAATACGAGTGTGTGAAAGGAAAGAAAAAGAAATAAAAGATGAGAGAGTGTGATTTTTACAAAATGTGAGCATGCATGTGAGATAAAAAAAGGGCACCTAACACAAGCATTTGTTTTTCACTTCTATTGGTGATAGTTTTAGTTAGAAAAAAATTATTAAAGAAAAATAAGCTTAAAGTAAAAAATATTTATAAACATTTATTGAGTGTTAATGAGTCCTAGATCAATTGGTTTAGGAGGAGATACCCTATGACTTTCCAAAGTAAAGGTCATGGGTTGGAGTCTCACTAGATGCAATATACTTCTAGTGGGCCAAGGGTTTTATCACAGTGGACTTTTAGGTGGTAGGTTTCCCTTGGAATGGTGGGCGAACCTGGTCACCAGTGCTGTCTGTGTTCGCGGGCGTGGGTGGCCTTTCGTCAATGGGTTTACCCGGGTGACCGAGTTTAAAAAATTATTCGTTGGCGGCGTTCAAAGAAAATAAACATTTATTGAGTGACACGCGTATGATGGTGATCAGATTATAAAATCTTTCACTCTGCAGTCAAAATTTCACGTGACTTTTCACCACTTGTACCTAATTACCCTTATTAAAACCTGCATTTCCCTTGTTGAAGTACAATGATTATTAGTTTAAGTACATATCCTAATCAATGCTGAGGTTGACAACTATAACACGTACTTGAACTTACCTTGAATTGAAATCCGCACCGTTTGAGAGAACAGAGAGCTTTTGTGTGCTTTTAATTAGTAAACCGACACATCAAATACTTATTTATACTAACATAAAAATGTAAATACATCAAAAGATCATGAAAAACTGTTATAAATGATCAAAAGACCATTCCCCGATGGCATCTAATGGCACTAGCCACCTTACTCTAACCAACTCTTTTCAAACCGTTTTTAGAATCAACCCTGTTTCGGGTCACACGCTATTTTTTTCCCACTTCTAAATAGGTGACAGATATGAAATAAGCTCCCAAGATTGATTAAATAAAAACAAATTAAATGATTCAAACCTCATCTAAACAACAAGTTAACCGCAAAACAACACACAAACAATACAAACCTTGTTATCATTTGCCAATTGTGTAGATAAGAGTCTTGGATATTTGGAAGCTTTCCCGTTATTAAATATGGTTAACCGAAATTAATTTGATATGAAAACTGTCACACGGGTAGTATAAGACACAAGACAATAATTAACATATGAACACATAATTCCCATGTCCAATTGTTTCATTCAATAGAAAAAGAAAATGCGCACCAACTCATAAAAGCATAATTAAAATTGCTAACGATATTTCAACTATCCCACAATTACCGAACTATCCCAAAGTCAATTCATACTATTCTTTGTCATATCTCTATATGCTTATAAAAACATTCACCAACAATATCCGGCCATTTGTTGTACCTCTACGATAAGAAAAATCAAATAGATCGCTTGATTTACACCAGGCTTCGTCGGAGAAATTATGGAACCAAAGGATTCCGACTACACTCCAAACGATTTTGTGTCTGACGATTGCGTGCAAAGCTCTTGAGTTTCTTCAGGATAGTTGTGAGTTCCTAGAGGTCACGTTTGTGTGGGATGAGGACAACGAGTTGCAACAATTCAATCGATGGCTGTAGGCACAGAGACTTGGTAGCTAAGGCGAACGCTGGTTCATTTTATAGTTGTAGGCTAAAGTCGTTTACAAGATCGAATTCTTTTTACTCTGAAGCCATTGTGGATTACTTAGAGTTTATGAAACGTTCATCTATTTCTTTGGATGATAAGGCTGAAGCATAAACCGATACATGATTAAAAAAAATGAGTATGATCAACTTTAGGTGAGTTTTTTTGTTTCAAGTGTATAGTAAAATTCCACAAAAAGATAGATTTTGTTTACTATCGTTTTTTTCCTATTAGTTGTTTCACGATATAAGTAATGTACTGCATGTAAATTAATTCCTACTATGGTTAATAATGTTCAGGGGCATCATGCTAGTAAAGGATCAAAGGAATTGTCACTAACCTGTCACTAATTTGTCGTTAAACATTGTCTGTAATCAGTTCAAAAAGAAAACGTCTAAGCATAACACCATAAAAGTTATTGACAATCCATCACTAAAGTTATGCCAGTGATCCCTCGTTAATTTCTATCTGGTACTTATGATATGTTTTCCTACAAGATACAGATAGGACACACCTACACCGACGATTTTATTCGTCAATGAAAGTGGGTTGACTATCCATTCATTCATTCATTTTTGGTTTGGTTCGGGTTGTTGACATGTTTTTCATTGGTTATTTGACGGTTACTTCCGTTTTTAGTTGTTTATCATTGCTTCGGTGTAAGTTTTAAACTGATATAATAACTGAAGAATATAAACCGGTAACTGTTTATGTTGGTTCCGAATCGGTTCATATATATATACCGTTTATGCAGGCAAAGCACCACCCTTAGAGCTTGGCTCTTTTGGTTCTCAAGAATCTAAAAAATTGCAACTAAAGATTTAATAAATAATAATCATTCAAATACCTGGTAGTTGCTACATATAACACCAAAAGAAATTCATACATGCAAACTTGTTGAGATATGTATATATAACTAATCGCAAAACTTGTTATTTCAAACATGCAAAACTAGTATAATTTATCCATAAACAAGCCCATCAATGTAGATACTTCAAACGGTTAACTCCCATGCTTGTTAGCATCCACACGCACCTTCTTTTCCAGATAGTCTACTAAACGATCTATATACTTTTTTGCCAGCAAAGTGTCGCTGAATATACGACTCAACTCCATCGCATTCGCCTTGTAGATCTTCCCTACACCATCGACTACAACCGACCTCACGGATCTAGCCACCGACTCCTTCGTGAAAGAACCATCTTCCTCGTTCCTAGGCACCTCGATCCCCACCCGTTTGTCCGCCAGTACTCGAGCACTCGGCCCCTGGTCCACCAAAAACGGTAGCATTATCAAAGGGCGACCGAACATGAGCCCTTCCACAATCGAACCCCAACCACAATGAGTTAAGAAACCACCCACCGATTCATGCCTCAGTATCTGCAACTGAGGCACCCAACCCGTCCACACCACCCCACGGTCACGAGTTCGTTCCACGAACCCGTTTGACAGCTCCATCGAGTCCGATTCGGTGGAGCCCACAGGTTTCCTAAGAGCCCAAAAGAACGGCAACCGGGAGAGCTCGAGCCCCAAAGCTAACTCACCCAACTCGCTTTTACTCAACATGACCTCACTTCCTAACGCCACGTACACCACATGACCGGTCCGTTGACCATCAAGCCACTTCTTGACCGTCATCCACGTGTCATTTTTCTTCTCTCCAACGTTAGTCGGTGCTTCCGGTGGCATTAAACCCAACGGAACCACCGGTAAACGGTGCAGCTTCTCTAAAAGAGTTAACCACTGGGGTTCGAACTCATAACAATGTCTTATAAACATACAATCAGACCCTTTTAACACCATACCCGTACGATAGACGTCCGAAACACCAGAATCATTAACAGAAAACCCACCCACCATCCACTTCGCCTCATGCTTCCGGTAGCACACTTTCGTCGGAAACGGGACCCACTCCGGCGGTGTCAAAAAATCCTCAACTGTTGTCCGACGACTTGAACCGTTCATCGAGTCGTCGGATAATGGTCCCAAGAAACCGACAAACCATGCGTTAACGATCGAAAAGAAGGCTCTCGAGATACCGAGGTTGGCCGCTATGGTCGGTAGCCAGTACGGAGCAAAATCGTATATAATCCAATCGGGTGACTCTTCTACAAGAAACCGATGAACCTGGGGTTGAAGACCATCGTAGGCTTTCTTGAGGTGATGAATATCATCAGTGGGGACGTCCATGGTGGCCTCTGCGTTATGGGGCAGTTGTTCGACGTGTGGGAGTGTGAGTTTAACGAAGTTTATGAGTGGTGTGAGGTGAGAAGGGAGGGTGGGGAGACGATGTATGTTTCTTGTGGTTGAAAGAAAAGAGACTTTGTGACCCTTTTGGGCTATGGCTTTTGAGAGCTCGAGGAAGGGGATGATGTGACCGAAAGCGAGCCATGGGAACATTGCGATGTGAAGCTGCTTGTTGAAGGTGTTGGTGGGAGCCATTGCTGTGGGTCGATGATACGGTGATTCGATCGATCTGCCTTTGGGTTGGATTTATAGAGGAATAAATGTAAGATTGGAGTGTTAGTCTACCGTTTTTTCATTCATGTTTATCACGTTAGCTTTCCGTATTTTCGTGGGATATTGGCTCGATTCATTTCATGTTCCTCACATTAATTGGCTTTCTATGGTGCTTTCCGTTTGAAAATCATTTTTAACTTGTCATTATTGTTGTGCCATTGCACACAACACGATAACGATAGACTGCAATCGACATATCTCACGAAACTATATTATGATCAAACGTAAAGTAACTCAAATTTATATCGTTAAATGTAAACGTATTATATTTGACTCAACTATTTTAATTAAAATTATATCGAAACATAGACTTACAAGTGTCCGACTTGCATTGTTCGAGGTTTGACATTTTCATAGTTGAAGGGGGGTATTGTAATATAAATTTTTTTTACACTAATGTGTCAAAAATTTACACTATCGAATCAAAACTAAACACTACTGACGAAAAAAATGGAGAGCGCGGGCCCCTCCTTGTCTCTTTAATGCTTCGCCCATGCCGACTTGTTTTTGAACTAAATTTACATTGAAAAGTCGAGTAAATAAAAACATATTATATTTGATCTTATTTTTTTTTCAAACAAAACATATTTCATATTTGAGCTGGTTTATTTCTAAACAAAAGTTACATCAAAACGTATACAAACATCGAAATGTAGACCTTTGTAAACTGTATATAAAATAAGCACGAAAAACGTTTTATATTTGACCCGAGTAGTTTCCGGTCAAATTTTACTTCCGAACATAAACAGACTCGAATTTATACCGACAAGTACATAAAAATATGAATGTAAGGAATTATTTTTTTAAGTAAAAATGTATGGGGAGAGAAAGGTCGGTGGCAAGCATCAAAACGTTAACAAAAATAAGGCTATCGATTTACCACACATTACAACTTGCTTCACGCATTTGCGAGGTACACATAACTTAGTTTTAGATAAAGTTCTAGATAAAAGTAAAATAACAATGTGTGAAGCCGTGAATTCACACCGATAAAATAAAAAAAACTTTATACAACAAAACCATTTTTTAGATTAACATTGAAACATTGAAAAAATTAAAACCATTAACAAAACCAACACCAAAAAGAATTTTTAATATTGAGGAAATTTATGTTAAAAATAGAAACCATTAAAAACTTTCATCGAAATGACAAAATTGTTAACAAATTAGTAATAAGAAAAAGAACTTGAGTTGTTTGTTGTAAGGAAGAGGAACTTTAACCACTAAACAAAAACCTTCACGGTGTCATAATGGCACTTGTTTTAACTATAGTTTAAAACCAAGACCATGTGGCATTAACCACCGACCTTGATTTTTAAATATACGTTAAATATCTAATATCATGTCATGCGCGTAAAGAGAATATTCAGATTTTAATAAAACTTCTATCGAATCATAAATAAAAGTAATTGTTGAGTGGCGTCTTTGAACCTGCACGCTAGAACAGTGACAAACCTTGTCACAAGAGAAAATAAATTGTTCTTACAATCTGCCTTCATGTTAAAGCATCGACCAATGCTTCTAGGACGTTAACCAAGATTATCGACATCTGAAATCCTTTAGTTAACACTACTTTGATACCAAACTAACTCTAAAGCAAACTCTAATAGGGTCCAAGAGTTAATCGTCAACAAACCAATCTTAAGGTGGTGGGGATGGTACCAAATAGTACCCACACAATTAATTAATAAACTAGCGTTATGTTATTTTCACCCTCTAAGTTCTCAAATATCTTAAGTGAAGGGGTGCAACTTATTCTAATCAGCAACTACTCCTTAAAATAAATTAAAAACACAACTTAACCTATACTACTATATAATACATATTATAATTATAAGATGCTAATTTCATTTAAATTGTAAAACACATATAAATATTTTGATCATATAGTATAAATGCTTTATGCAGTAGTTCCACTTTTTACCCGATTTACATAACTTTTTCTAATTAATGTATTATTTGATACATATTATTAATATATTATTTAATTCACTTAGTTAAATTTTATTATATTTATAATAATATAAATTGATATATAAATTTATAACTACTAATTATATTTTTATAATTAAATACTATTTAAATTAAGTATTATTTTATTTAAATACTTACATTTATACTACTATATAATACATATCTTTGGATAGAGATGTAATTTTTCCAAACATACAAGTTTTGAAGCAACATATACAAATAAGTGCAAGAAATTTAAGATGGTTAGAATAAGGAATTGATTAAGATTTTAAGACACTTTAGGGGTAATATGGTGAATTTATTCACTAAATTTTATATACCTTGATATTTTTCACTTGTTTTTTTATGTAATAAATATTATTAATATATTATTTAAAATATGATATTATTTAATTTATTTTATTAAATTTTATTTTATTTATGATATTATAAATTGGCATTTAAATCTATATTTACTAATTATAATTTTATAACTAAATACTATTTGAATTAAGCATTATTTTAGTTAAATATTTAAGTATATAAGTTAAATATATCTTTATATTTATAAGAACTATAATACTGATATTCTTCTAAGGACATATTGTGAGTTTAATAATTTTAATATTTATCTATAGCTTTTATAATAAAAATAAAAGAATGATAGAATGATAATTTTACATATGGATTAAGATACCCATATGAAAAGTAATGCTTAATTTCAAAAAATTAACCATTTTATTCCATATATGCCATTACAATAAATTATAACATATATTGCTTATAATACAAATGCTAAAAAAATATACACGTGGCTAAATAAAACCGTCATTTACTTTCAATGCTATTCATTCATTGTGATTGAGCACTAATCCCCCTTCCCTTTTCCTTTACCGGTTGTAAACAGCTCAATAACAATCAAGATGGTAATTTTAGATGACAATTTCTCCATTAACTTCCTTAGGTCTGTGTAAATCACCAGCAAAAACTGCATCCGATTATTATAAAACTCTAACATACATTCATAATACAAAACCCCTCCTCCCCTAAAATCTAGGTAATAAGTGATTTCCGATCACAAAAACCACCGATGGAGAGAGAATAAGTTGTGTGGTCTTAGCTAGACTTGACTATTCATGTGTATCATTATTATAATATTATATTATATCATTTTTTACTTGTGTTGTACAAAACGGTCCAATAATGCAATGAATCACACACAAGTCATAAATGTACGTAGAAACACGGTAACACTTCATTAACTTTATGAATTTGTTGCATTATGAATAATTCCATGTTAGATATATCAATAACATACTTAAAATCATGTAAGAAGAGAACCACGATTTGTGTAACACATATATTAAAACGAATTAGTAAGATTATATATGGATTGACCGTTAATGAGTTGTTAGTTGAGTGTATAAGGTTGTGAGTCATAAACTAGATGGAAAGATTTAGATGAGTTGTAAAATATTGATTTAACAGTTCATAATGGATTGATGGATTTACTTCAAAAGATATATATATAT
>BJCM01000920.1:0-12152 GCA_018326385.1 Flaveria bidentis | reverse complement strand
TCATCTATATTTTTTTAAATCAAACTATGTTTTTAAAAATAAATTTTATTAAGAAAATTAAAATTCATAACTTTTCTAAAACATTGAACCTTTTAAAATAAATTATTTTAAATCACTCCTTTTTTAAAATATGTATATAAAATATGGAATTTTCTAAAAATAGTTTTACTAAAACAACCAGAATAAGTAAAAACTTGAGTTTTTAATAAACCAGATTTTTATAAACAATAAATTTTTATATGAAAACCTTAAAACAAATATTTAAAAATGAAACTATTTAGATAAGAGACTGAAAAATAGTATAATTGTTTTATCTCTTGAACAAGTACGTATTTAAAAATTTTATACATATCTTATACTAAAATATCGTACTGTAACTTTTCATGTTTATTACTAACTATAATCCGTTTAATAAATGGGTTTATAGACTATCTATTTATATATATATATATATCTATCTATCTGTAACCTATCTATTGTTTATTTGCACGAATATATATTCATATACAATTATAATCTATAGAAATTAATAAAAGAAGGTTTCTTTTTCTACTTGTCATATTTTTAAATCACTTTTTTGACATTTATCATTCTTCTAAACATCCTCAATTTATTTTTCATTCAAAAGGGTATTAAAGTAATTTAAACATTCAAACAATTTCACTCTCTTCATAAAAATTAATTTGGTCAATTGATATATTTTTTTCTCATTTACATTTTTTTAAATTCAAACTATATTTTTAAAATAAATATTATTAAGAAAATTAAAATTCATATCTTTTCTAAACATTGAACCTTTTAATACAAAATAATAAATCACTTCTTCTTTAAATTAATTAGAAAAAATATGGATTTTTCTAAAAGAAGTTTTATTAAAACAACCATAATAACTAAAAACTTGAGTTTTTAATAAACAACGTTTTTATAAAAAATAAATTTTTATAAGAAAATATTAAAATAAATATTTAAAAATGAAACTATTTACATAACAGAGTTAAAAAATAGTATAGTTGTTTTATCTCTTGAACAAGTACGTATATATAATTTTATGCATATCTTATATTAAAATATTATATTGTAACTTTTTGTGTTTATTACTAATTATAGTCAATTTAATAAATGAGTTTGTAGACTATCTATTTATCTATATATCTATTTATTTATAACCTATCTATTGTTTATTTACTTGTAATAACTATTCATATGCAATTATAATCTTATTTTATCTTCAAACATGGTTTTATAATTCTTAAATTTTTATTATTAATTATTAATTATTTTATTAATTCAACCCGTGTAATACACGGGTTACTAACCTAGTTAATATCTATAGTTAGTGTTTAATTTTGTGTTATAACTATGTTCCATATTATTTTTTTTATAAAAAATGAACATTTTTATAAAAAAAACAAGAATGTGTTGTGCATATACCATGAAATGGACGAGAAACCGTCACGATTAGGCCAAACTGTGACGGTTCAAAGTAGTACTTACCTCGTACCTTAATCGTAACGGTTAGGGCAAATCGTGGCCTTTTGTTTCGGAAATATACATTTTTATCAATGTGCTTTGGTCAGAAGTCAGTCTATACGTGACACTTTAACCTAACCGTCACCTCTAGGTTTTCAAACCGTAACATTTTGGCCAAACGTGACGGTTTGGTCCGGTTTCTCTCGGAAAACACCTACGATGTCCCCAACATCACCCAAAATAAAACATTGTTTGGTGGAATGATTGTTATGCTCCTCCCTTACGCATAACAGCAGCACAAGCCCTACACTCCCCGGTTCTTAGCTTATTTTATGTTTTATTTCCATTATAATCAGATATTAAATATTTTAATTTATTAAATTTTACTCTTTCTTTTTAATTTTTCTATTTCTATTATTATTTTACTAGTTTTGTTTTACTATTTAACTAAGTAAATTTCGATGCTTTAATTAATATTTTAATTAGTTATAATGCTAAATCTCCGCAGACGACAATTTTACAATGTTTTGTCTTTTGATGAATTTTTTTAAAGTTTACTTTCGTATTTCTTAACATCATATGGTTTTAATGTTTAGTTAATTGTATTTCTTAATGTTTACTTTTGTATTTCTTAATGTTTACTTTTGTATTTCTTAACGTAACTTAATCGACTTGCAAAAACCCCGTCGCAAAGCCCACGCTTAGGATGCTTGTTCAAAGAGAAATTGAGTACCCCAATCACGTAAACCTAATCATGCTAAAACTACATAGAATCAACTTTACAAACCTAAAAACTACAAACAAACATTTTTATATGACATATTCGACACGACCCATTCGACATATAGTATTGATATCGATTCTTACTTCAAAGTATTGTCGGTTCATCATCATCTTGGATCAATTTAGCTTTCTTTCTCATTGCCTTTTCATTTTGTGCACTATTATGCAAAGTTATTAAACATCCCACGCTCATAACACCCATACCACTTTTGTCATTTAAACCCTAGCCTCTTCCATATCCCTTTCACCTATACCAAATCATCTTCCTCGACCTCTTACCTGTCCATATTGTCTCTTATCATGCTCATCGCTATTTTTTTTAATTAGCCATAAAAAACAACCTTGATATTTCCTTTCTCATCATGACTTTTGATTCGTTCTTCATGTGCCTTGAGTCTTCCCACTTCTTCATAAAGCATGGTTTCAATTTCTAAAGATTGCTCGATGTAAACAACAATTGATGGATATTTCCTTTGGATCGAATTAAAAGCTTTCTCACAACCACTTCCTCTACAAGGCTTGAAAAGAGACTCTTAAAGTTAGCCAATGTGCTACTTCTTACATGAAAAATCATTGACCGTCTCATGTACTATATCTTTAGCATTTCCAACTCGCTCCTAAGAGTTTGCAACCATGCCTTTTGGATTCAGTAGACTACTAAGTATCGTATCCGAAACGATTTCCAAACATCTTTAGCATCCTTATGTTAGCAACCTACAAAAGAATGCTTCTGGAGGCGTTTGAAAAATATTGCTTTTGTGGTGTAATCCTTCTTTTCTTCCATGAATGCTCCAGTGTCCATATTAATCGCCTCCTGAAGCCCATATGCCCTTAGTATCATCTTGACTCTTGACTAAGATCGCCATTGATGTATAGTTTGTTCGGTCAATTTAAGGCGTTGAAGTGACACATTACCTTGCTCATGAACCGTTACCACTGCTGTATTTTCTACCATTTCTTCTTGCTTTTTTTTCGGCTGCAAATTCTTCTGGCTGTAACTTGCTTCAGTTTTTTTTCTTGTTGGTTTGTCTGACTATACTGCTGTATTTCTTTCTCTCTTTCTCGGATCTTACTATTTTGTTTTGATTGTTGCTGTATTGCTGTTAATTCTTTCTGCTGATCGCGACATTCTCACGATCATCCTCCTCTTCTTCCTAATGATATGAGTCTAAAAGCTCTAATACCAAATGTTGACACAACCTTTGTTCAACACTCAAAATACAGTCAATCTACTCACAGAAATACAAGAACCAAGGAAAAAAATTGCAGGAAAACTCTCAAATTTACTGCTCAAAGGACACTTTCATTTATAATCTACTACACTTAAATATCAATTGCATACTTAAACAAAACTACTGCACACTATCTCCTACTAATTCTGCATCTAACCCACGTTTTTGATCCACTAACATTTAGAAACAACACAAATAAAAACTCTAAACAAACTTCATTCGACCCATGACTTGACCCATCAGATTTGACTTATCCGACATGACCCATTCGACCCCAAAACTTTCCCACAAAGAATGCAGATATACTTCTCCTTTATCCTATTTTTATTCATTACATCTTTATTGTTGACTATCTAATAAGGTTCAGCTGTAATTATTTAGTACTTCATCTTTTATGAGATTTTAAACTAGCTTCAGTGATTCTGTTCATGATATTAAGTAAGTATCAAAGATCAAATAGAACACATAACATGAATGCTAGTAAAATGGACTTAATAATCACAAATGAAACATGTGTACATCTATATGCATGCATTTATGTTCGAATAAATCGAACCTTTCTCAAAACAAAGATTCTAGCTAATTAAAATTGGCATAAGTTCTACAAATCTTACAGTCATTTCTTCTTAGCAGCTTGTTTATTGTTATGCATCCACACTTTAAACACTTGTTTCTTCAAACCAACTTCATTGCAGAATCTCAACACCTCTTGTTCATCTTGCTTCTGAATCTTCCACCCAATTGTTTCTGCAAAATCAAACATCTTCTCCTTCTGTTCTTGAGTAAACTTCGTGCGAAATCTTTTCTTTGATGTTCGTCCCATCAGTTGAACTCCAGCGTAAGTCTGAAATATATTAAAATCTTCACTGGAAGACTCCGCCGGAGCTCCGTTTGCACCACCAAACGCCATCATGATCGGTGGCGTTGGGTGGTGCAACCGACGGTGAGTTGACACCGCCGGTGCCGGAGGTAGATGAACTCCGGCGGCACGCGGCGGTGGCGCCATGTGGGTCGTCTGATTACTTGATCTTGATTCACCTTCCACCTCTCTCCGGTGAAAACTCCGGTGACATTCACAAGCAGCACACTTTAATGCTCCTATGGTGTTATCTTCTCCAGCAGGCATGAATTCTCCACACCCATCAAGCACATGAGCCCCCATGTTTGCAGCATGGTTCTTTAAGCATTCTCGATATCGAACCACCGGTTCCGCCACGGTGGTTGATGGTGGTGGCGGTGGTGGTTGTTGTGGAGCTTGATGGGGATGTGGGTTTGGGTTCTTTATGGATCTTTGTGGTTCAAGTTTCTCTCTTTGCAACTTGAACCCATGATAGCTGTTGTTACACTGATGTAGATGAAGATGATCATTTAGGGTTTCATTTGCAGAAGTCAATCTTGGAGATGAATCTTGATTGGATTGAGGTGGGTTGTTATTATAATTTAGTGAGTTTCTCTCTCTAGTTTCCATTGGGTTTGACTTGTAATCTCTCTCACATACACACACATTAAACCACCATTTGATATACTTAATTGTGGTTAATTGTTGAAAGATATGAGAGATGAAGTGAGGACTATGAATAAGAAATATTGCAGTAAACTGTAGTAAAAGGAATCTTGATGGAGTGCAAGAAAGAAAACACTTTGGTATGTGATGGGTCCCAAACACTTGTCTAGCTAAGTGGAATCATACTACACAAATAACCCCAAAAGGGTTTTCAGACTCTAATTATGAACAGAAGAAAAAGATTTGATAGTGGGAGGTGGAGATTAAATGCTGTCTCGTGGAGTAGTTAAAAGAGAACAATGGAGTCATATGATTGTGAAAGCTAGTGGCAAATTTGTTATGTCTATGGTCATGACACACCTAACATCGTGTATAATATTTTGTCCATTAATACATATGTAAAGGCACGTATGTATTTATTCATTCAGTAGGATTAAGAACCGTTCATATTATTGATGATGAATTACGGCAATACATAAATTCGTGAAATAAAATGTATATAGTATGAGTTTGGTGTACGCTTAACAATAGTTCTTTAATAAAATTATTAAGAACATCTTCTAAGGATTGCGTAATTAAAATTCTTGATATAACTACAAATATATAACGCATCCAAGAAAATAACTAAATTCATGAATTTCTTTTTGTTTTTTCTTGTCAAATCATCGGAAGCTAGGTATATGATTATATAACTTCAAATCTCTCTTCTCTTTGTCACGGACACCAACATATTTCCTCTTCCCATCTCACGGTCCTTCAAAAATGGGTTCGTCCACACAAATGCAACCTTTTTCTACTACTCCTATTCACATTGACATCACGTCACTTACGGCATGACACAAACAAACTCATTGGGGGTGCAATAGACAACCAAATATTAAACTTTAGTTGAGTGGACCGTCAAAGTTGTTATTGTGCTCCCTAGCTAACATGATTTCTGATCATTTTCCTGATTTCCTCTTTAAGCAAAGCAACATTGTTTGGCTCCACTTGACTAGAAGGGGGTATTATCTATTTTTAGTATTCCCTTTTCCTTAGAGTTGAAAACTTGCAAACCCAAAATGAGCATGCTTTACTCACTTGTACATCATGCATTAACATATGCACATTGTTCATTCCATGTTCATACGTGGGTTAAGTAAGTAATCAATTGCTAATTTGGTTCCTGACGATGACTATAATAATAATAATAACAATATATGTGACATGACACTAATTTGTCCTTTTTAGGGGTACGGATTACCTAATGAAGATAGTCTTTAATTTAGTATTGTTGTTTATGAGGCTTACAAAGAGCAACGCAGTTTCACTTATTAATTTATAGTAACCATGGAGACAAAACGTGATTATATTATAATAATAATAAAATAATTAACAATAATATATAAGAAGATAAAATTGTGGGGAGTGAATGGAAAGCTTGTTAATTAAATAATATAATGTTGAAGATATGTGTGTCGTTGGAGCAAGGGGATGTGGCCATCTCTCAACCAAGTTTTCATTTCTTCTTTTTTCTTGCTTTATTTACTGTAGAAATTGGCATGCCCCCCAACATATGTTCTTTTGTTTTGTTTTAATAAATCGTCAATTTAAATTAAAAAAATAGTTGTAATTTGAATTCTATTGTTTAGAGATTAAATTGGAAATGAAAATTATTCGTTTGAATTCAAACAAGATTCATAGAAGGGAACTTACATATATTGTATGCTTTTATTGAATAAATATATAAAATAAATAGCTTTTCAAATTATACGATTATTTGTTTAAAAATGGGTCTATTAGGGGTACACCCAACAAGATAAATGAACACACCACGTACGAATCGTGTGGATGGATACGCGTCATGTAGATTTCAATCAAACACAAAAGAGTTGCCTGTGATATAGCCATCAAATCATGACACAAAACGACTCGTTAAGCAACAAACAAGATGTGTAGTTTCATGAAATATGGCTCATTAAGTTGATACGATTCGTTTACACGACTCATGTAGATCTATATGAGTCATATATGTTTACAAATATTTATTTCATACACGACATATGATTCCTCGATATACATAAAACTTATTTGACACGATACAAGATTTCTTGATTTAAATATGAATTATTTAAAATGATGGGAAGATTCCATAAAAACTTAACATATACATCGATATATGTTTATTCATTTCTTTATTCAATTCAATTATTTTTATTGTATATGTAAATTTCTTTATTAAATGTCGTACAAGAATAGTATGAAATTGTGGTTTGGTAAACTTTAATATTTGATGAGAGTTATAGTCAAAAAATCATAAGTTAGTTTTTGTACTGCTTTTGTTTTTTGTGATGTTTACGGTTGTATTGTTTTTAGTTTTTGTGTTGTATTTTGTTTCTATAAGGGTTAAAGGTGTAAAATATTTATTACAAGTTTGTTAGGTCAATTTGGGTATAAATAAAGTTGTAGAAGAGGGGAACTAAACTGAGTTGAATGTAATTCATTTTCTTTTTGTAATTTCTCTTTGATTACTTTGTGATTACAAGTGTTCTTTTTATTTAATTTCAATTCTTTTTTTGGTGTATTGCTTACAATTGGTATTAGAGTCTAGTTTGGCTTAAGCTCTCAAAGAGGTGATCGATTGAAATAAAAAACAGAGAAGATGGTGTCGACAAAGTTTGATCCAGAAAATTTCAATGGTAAGAATGATTTGGTTATGGAGTTTGGATAAAGAGAAGAAAGATATAATGGAGAAAGCCCATAGTGCAGTGATTCCCTCTAGGGGATTGTGTGTTGCGAGAAGTGTTGAAAGACACTATGGCTGTTGGAATTTGATTGAAATTTGAGAGTTTGTATATGACCAAGTCACTCGCAAATTGGTTGTATTTGAAGAATAGGTTGTATACATTCTAGATGGGTGCTGGTAAGACAATGGAAGACCACACAAATGAGTTTAACAAACTCATATTGGATCTTGAAAACATAGATGTGACTTTGGAAGATGAAGATCAGGCCATAATCTTTTTGGCTTCTTTATCCTAATCGTATGAGTATTTTGTTGGTACATTGATGTATGGTAGAGAATCTTTATCTATGGAAGAAGTTCTTACTGCCATGAATTCAAAAGAGTTGAAGAAACGAACAGATGTTTAACATGATTCGAATGATGGTCTGCATGTGATAGGCAGAACAAACATTAGAAGTGAAAAGTCAAAAAGGCATTCAAGATCTAAGCCAAAGTTTAAAAGAAGATGCTATGTATGTGGATCTGAAAAACACTTATAAAGATTGTCCCGAGAAGAAAAAGCAGACTGATAATACTTCTGCAAAGGGGTACAACAGCCATGTTTCAGAGTGTACTTCAAAAGGGTATGAAAGTTCTGATGTACTGAATGTAACAAATCAAGGAAATCAAGGTGGGTGGATTCTTGATTCTAGATGTTCATTTCACATGACACCAGTTAAAAAGAATTTCAAAGATCTCAAACTAGAAGACCATGGTGAGGTAATTTAGGAGATGATCGACCCTGTAAGATTCTTAGTATGGGAATTGTCACATTCACATTGAAGAATGGGAGTGAGATGGATGTGCATCATGTTAGTTACATTCCTAGTCTTACTAGAAGTTTGATGTCTTTAAGAACTTTTAAGAAAGATTGCTATGTAGTTAGTCTCAAAAATGGAAAGGCAAAAGTGATAAAATGGTCTCTAGTGTTGCTAACCGGTACAAAAATAGGTAATAATACATATCTGTTAGATGATGATATGATAACTAAAAATGTGTTTGTTGCTATTACTAGTGAAGGTAGTGCTCTTTTGTAGCACAAGAGGTTTGGCCATCTAAGTGAACAAGGTTTAGTTGAGCTTACCAAAAAAAGATCATTAATAATGTAATAATGTAATAATTGATGACTTAGGGTTTTGTGAGACTTGTGTTCTTGGTAAGAATGAAATAGTATAGTTTAGTAAAGGCAAGAATACTATGAGAGATATTATTGTTTATGTCCATTTAGATCTATGGGGGCCTGCTAAAGTGAACACTATAGGTGGAGCTAGGTACTTTCTATCCATCATAGATGATTACTCTAGAATAGTTTGGTTTATATGATTAAACACAAGAGTGATGTGTTTTAGAAATTTGTCGAATGGAATACATTAGTTGAAACTCAAACTGGGAAGAAATAAAAAAAGCTCAAAACAGATAATGGGTTGGAGTTTTGTAATCAAGAATTCAATGAGGTCTGTAAGAAGAATGGAGGTGGTAGACATTTGACCATTCAAGGTATACCATAACAGAATGGTCTTGCTAAAAGAATGAATAGAATATTATTAGAAAGAGTGAGGTGTATGAGATTGAATGTTGGGTTGCCTAAAGATTTTTGGGGTGAAATTGTAACCATAACAACCTATTTGATAAATAGGTCTCCTTCTAGAGCTTTGGGTATGAAAACGCCAACAAATATATGGATTGGGGAGGAACGTGATTGTAGTCATTTGAGGGTGGTTGGTTCTATGGCTTATGCTCATATAAGTTAAGAAAAGCCAGATTCAAGAGCTCAAAAGTGTATCTTTTTTAGCTATCCTTAAGGTGTAAAAGACTTTAGGTTATGGAGTTTGGATAATTGCAGTTCAAGAATTGTAATCAGTAGAAATGTTGAGTTTTAAGAAGGTTTTTTGTATATATATGTTGTTAGGAATACAAGTATACATGTGGCTGATAAGGATTAGAAGGTTCTCATTGAGGTGGAGCAGGATGATGATTGACCTGTTGGTTCTCAAGGAGATGAATAAGGTATTCTAGAGTCTATTGATATAGCCGTTGAACATGAAAGCTTTTATATGAAACAACCTATTAGGTATATGAAGGTTGGAGAGTAAGATAAAGTGTTTCTACTAAAAAGGTCTTGGTATGGGTTAAAACAATCGCCTTATCAATTGTATAAGAAGTTTGATGAATTTATGGTGACTCATGGGTTTTTAGGAAGTATGTATGATAGTTTTGTTTAATACAGACAACTGGGTGATGAAAACTTCATTTATCTACTCTTATATGTAAATGACATGTTGGTGGCATGTAGAGATAAAGTAGATATGTTAGCCACTTAAGAGATGCTTAAAATGGAATTTGAAATGTAGGAATTGGGTGAAGCTAGAAAGATATTGGGAATGCATTTCTCTAGAAATAGATCTCAGAAAAAGCTTAAGCTTACTCAGTTTTCTTATGTTAGTAAAATTTTGAGAGATTATCAAATAAAGTGTTGTAAGATAGTGAAGACTCTCTTAGCTGCTTATTTCAAATTATCTCCTCAAGATGCTCCTAGTACTGATGATGAGCATAGGTACATGGAGACTGTCCCATATGTAAATGTAGTTGGGAGTCTCATGTATCTTATGGTGAGTACAAAGCCTGATTTGGCTTATGCTGTTAGTATGATTAATTATTTTTTTGTTAATGCCTAGTAGGTCACACTAGTCTGCTGTTAAATGGGTCTTAAGGTACTTAAAGCATACTAAGTAGTGGGGATTAAAGAAGGAAACAGTTATGCAGTGGAAGGTTTTGTTAATGATGATTATGCCAAAGATTTGGATGGGGGAAGATCAACAACTGATTATGTGTTTAAATTCTTGGAAATGTTGTCAGTTAGAAGTCTCAATTGCAACATGTAGTAGCTCTCTTAACAACTAAGCCGAAGTATATGACTCTTACTGAATCAGTGAAAGAAGGATTTTGGTTAAAAAGGTCTGGTTCTAGAGTTGGGTGTGAATTTATCATATTATGTTTTTTATTATGATAATCAGGGAGGTGTATAGTTGTTAAAGAACAATGTGTTTCATGAAAGAACAAAGCATATCAATGTAAGGTTACATTTTGTAAGAGATATGATTTGTGCTAAGTAGTCAGACATAGAACATATTAGAATAGATGAAAACCTGGCAGATATGTTGACCAAGCGTTTTCCTGGTGAGAAGTTTTATTACTATATTGGTAAGCTTGGGAATGGTTGATGATTTAGTGAGTTTAAAGGTGGATATTGATGAGAGTTAAAGTAAAAAAATCATATGTTAGTTTTTTTATTGTTTTCGTTTTTGTGCTATTTATGGTAGTTGTGTTGTTTTCAGTTCTTGTGTTGTTTTCACTTCGTGTGAAGTTCAGGGACTGTTTGTGTTGTTTTTTATTTGTATAGGGGTTAAAGGTGTAAAATGTTTGTTACAAGTTTGTTGGGTCAATTTGGGTATAAATAGAGTTATAGGGGAATTGAATTGAATTCATTTTCTTCTTGTAAATTCTCTTTGATTACTTTGTGATTACAAGTGTTCTTCTCCTTTGATTTCAATTCTTCTTTGGTGCATTTCTTAGATTATTAATTTTTGATTGAATTTGAGTTCTTATCATGTTGTTGAACCTTTTTTTGGTTCTTTTTAGGATTTTGATAAACTATTGTTCTAGACCCATTTGACTGCTTTTGAATTTGTATTATTTGAATGAGTTGGTTTTCGTATCGTGTGATGAGTCGGTTCACTAGGCTATTACAACAGGACATGAGAATGGATATGTTATACACCCAATAGTCTAAGAAAAATGCAAATGGTGATGTCATGAAAATCTATGTTAGATGTGATTTTGGTAGAGAATATAAGGGGCACCCAAACTTCAATGGATTGGCACGAAAAATAGAATTGCCAATTCCAATTGATATTGAAATAATACGGTGGTTGAATATTAGTAGTGCTAGATGATTCTCGTAGACATGATCATGCTCAATATTTAGAGAAGAATCCATATACAATGAGACTAACCACGAAAGAGTATGGTTTGGTGGTTTAGCTGATAAAAGAAAACTTGAGCCATGTAACATACTATCAAACTCCACGATCCCAACCACACCTCATCACCTCCACCACCATTCACCACCCTTCACATCATCTTCCTGTTTCTTCCGTATTCTCTCCTACGGGATGACTCCGCCCCTTATGTAAGTTTACCCCAAGCTAAAAAGTACAAAGGTTTCCTGTACGACATACGTAGTAGCCAATCATGTTTTTCTTTTAGGTTGTAATATTGATATTCATTTACACAAATTTGAAGGATGAAGTAACTTAGACTTTCGGCTTATGGAAAATACAGTTAGAAAAAAAGTTTGATTACTATGGGGAAGATTAAAAGAAAATGAGAAAAGTATATA
>BJCM01000918.1:0-11896 GCA_018326385.1 Flaveria bidentis | reverse complement strand
CACGAGTCTGTTCACCAAAGAAAGGATCAAACTCTAGATCATTAATCCTAAGGTCAAGTTGTTTTGGTTGAACACTACATTCTCCAAGTCCATCATTACTTTCATGCCAACCCAATAACAATGTGTTCACGGTAGTAATCTTATGTTCAACATACACATTCATCAATTTATGCTTTGAAACATATTGTCCAAACTGCTTGAAATCCGCATCACTTCGCAAAGCTCTAAGACCAAAATCTAAATCACCATTTGGAACTAAATAATGGTAGAAATTGTTAGTTGTCAACATGTAACCCAATTTCTCCAAAACATCATCAATTTCTTGAATAGAAAAGTTGTCAATATCGAGCAAATCAACAAAATTTTCTATACCTCTTTCATATGAACGTTCAGGTAAACTTGTAAAAGTGCCATCGTGATGCAACTTGATAGAAAATAGATGATGGAAACCAACTGAGTTTGAGAAAAAAATGCATCAGAACCTAAAAGTTTCAAAGATTGTTTAAAGATTTAGCAAGTAATCAAGGTTTTCTTACCATATAATGACTCAACATCTTCTTGATCAAGGTTTTCACGAATGATGTATGACACACCCATTAAACCTTTAGTTCACCTTTTACTTTCTTCTGAGATACAAAGTTAGGGTTAATTGAAAGTTATGAAATTACCAGGGAAAGAAACTTTGATATTGAAGAGTTAGGGATGAGAGAATTACCATTATGCCCTCATGTGAAATTAACATTCTTTGATCTCATAGATTAAATATATGGACCTTTGGTTAAATGACAAAAAATAAATCAAGTTTTCAAATAAAGGACAAAGAGTGAAAATCTAGAAATTAAAGGATACATTCCATAATTTTAATAAATATAAAGGACAAAACTTGTAATTTAGTCTAATAAGAAACTTTTAAAAATGATATTTTTAATACGGGTTGTTTTGAAAATATGGTTAAATTAAAAAAATAAAGTATAAAAATTAGTATTAAATTTTATAACTTGTAGTTATCACTTATAATTCTTACTCATGTAATTTTACTCTATCTTATTTTAAAATATCATTTTATACTTCATAAACTTTCATTATAATTAATATTTCATCTTTTAACTCGTATAATATTCTATCTTCATAGTTATCACTTATATAAATAACAGCCAACAACTAATCAATTTTATTTTTTCAACCCGTGCAATACATTTAGTTTTGTTTATGTTTTTGTGTTATTTTAATAATTAACTCTTCGTTTCTCGTGTAATACACAGGTAACTTAGCTAGTTACCTATATAAAACATTAGAGAAATTATGGTTTTGTTTCTATGCTCTTTTGTTAAAATAATCTTTTTAATTTATTAGTGTTATATTCACTTTTCCAATCACGTTGGTCTCTTAACGTCATTTGTTTTTTTGGTTAAATTATTGTAAAAAGACAAAAATATATATTTGCTATTAAAAATGATTGAATAATGTCAAGTTGCTGAAATGATATGTCTACAAAAGGGTTTATGGCTAAAAACAACGGACCTAAAGTCAAAGGAGGGGGCAACTATCCACCTTAATTTTTCTTTTATGCGTGAAAAGCTCAAACATCTTCATAAAGCTTTGCAATCGTCCACTTAAACAAAATTCGAGAGACTATAATGAAACAAGGACGAAGCTTGTTTTCTACTCGATGAGTTTTTTTTTCTTTTCTTTTTTAATATAACCAATAAATTTTAATGTTAAAACATAGAGTATATTATAATTCATAATGATTAGATAATGATTAGACGATGTGAAACGTATTTACATTAACATAAAGAGGTAAATAAGCCAAAAAATGACTAAAATTTGAAAAAGACGCCTATATAACCATTACCAAGGGCTAGTCTAACGTTTCTGACTGTCAGCGGGTAACTAGATTACTATAGGTAAAATAAACCGTTGTTTAACCAGTTTGTTTTCTAAATACCCCTAACTTGTTAGAAATCAGCCGTTAGGATTGGTTAGATACCAGTTTTATCATAATGGTTCGGTTAACAGGTATTTTAAGCACCTCTAGCTATCGGTTCCACTTTGGACCGATGATGTTCGGTCAATCTTACAAGATGGGCCGAGACAAGTCACCAGCAATGTGAACTAAACTCCTTGGTTGGGCTAACTAGCCTGCTGCAATATGGGCTTAAATTGATTCATGGACTGTTCTCGAATAACAGATTATACATATATTATGGGCTAGGTTGGGCTTCGTGGGTTTGCTAATACATACACAATTAAACACATGTATAATGTATTAACCCCATTAAATCCGGGTTGGGCAAAACCGGTTCGGATCGGGTCAAAGAATTTCACAACTAAATTAGTCTAAACCAATTCAGATAAATTACCAGTTTATAAGATGAAAAACTTGTTTGGTTTTTACCCTTTCCGGTTTTAACCGGTTTGAATGGTTATATTGTTAAATCAATATTATTTGTTAGGTTGGACGAGAATGGAACTGCTTTCACCATTGGTTTCTGATCGGATCCAAGCTACGGACTTCGGATCCGAGCCTATATATACGAATGTGCATCTCAATATGGGTTGTAACCACAAAAACACATGTGGTTTTACTCAACTCAAAGTGTTAGCATTCACAAATCCATAACTTTAACTACCGTTTAATAGAAGTTAACACTAAAACATATTATTATAAAACATTAGAAAAAAATAACACAATCTCCAAATCCTTACTTTTTTTCTAGAAAACTCTACCTATACTTCAATCGATTCTTCTACCGGGTGTACCCTTACCCCTCTTTGATGATACTCTCTCCATCGGCTAACCATCCGCCAAACGCAACATACCGTTGTCACCAGTCCAAAAACCACCAAAAGTACAATGCCTGATATCTTCCAAACACGGGTCCCACACTTGATCCATGAGTAGCACAATGCCACATAACCATTGAAGAAAAACGCACACGAGATGCTTAGGATCACCATAAGGGCGCGATATATGACCAAGGTAGTTTCATCATAACCCGGATACTTTTTTCTCACCCAAGCAACAACTATCACTATAAAAACACCCGGGACACCACTGATCATGAAGGTGCACCCCAAAAGAAACATGTGGCGCGCAAACTCGTATTTTGAGGATATATAATGAACGTACACTAGAATAAGGAATATGAGGTTGAGCTCGGTGCCCCATGGTAAGTTATCGAGCCGCATTAGGAGCCATAGCAAGTACAAAAACCAAACGTTGAACATCCATAGAATCATGTGGTCTCGACCAAACATTATCCATAGGACTAGTGTCACGCAGTATACACCGGTGACCCAAAAAACGTCAACGAGCACTTGGTAGTTCTTCTTCGAGGGGAATGATTGCAGTTCGACAGCATCCATGTTGCCCATCGTAACAATCACAATGTTAACTCTGATCTTGAATTCGTTAGTAGTTTTCTAGGTATTGGTTTTGTGGTAGTCTTTTGAGTTATTTATAGGGTTTAATGTGGCGGTTTATGTTTTTAAAATTGATTCAAATACTTATTTATCTTGGGTTAATCTTATCTTGCAACTAAACATTTATCATTATATCCAATTGGATGTAACTAACTATTGTTATATTTTTTATTTGAGATAATTATATTTTTGTATGTTTATTTTTAATCTAGTGCTGATGCATACTTGATCACATACTTCGCCGTATTTTTTTTATTGATTTTGTTAAAATATAGGGTAAACAAAATATGGGGTAAATTATATGAATCACTAGTGGTTTGCACCTAAACATTTATCTTTTATATGATTATATCCAATATCCAATTGGATGTGCTATTTTTGCTAATTTCAAAATGCAATTTTGGTTTGATATGCTTAATTAAAATTTTATCTATACAGAGATGAATGATCTATCACATACTCAACCATATTTAAATATTTAATATTCAATATATTATACCTATTTTTATAACTCTTATAGAAAAAAATAAATCAAAATCAAAAAGTAAAATCCTTAAGTCCTCTTCTTCACAATCCCATGTTTTCCAAACGTCAAATTTATATTCACACTAATGTTAGAATCTCGAGTTTTGTTGTAATGTCGAACTTTTGAAACGAACTGAAAACTAAAAATATGATTGGTTTTCATTTTAAACCTAGAAATAAATTTAATTTAAAGTGTTTCATAAATTAGAAAAATGCTAAAGGTACATTCTCAAATTAAGACGCCTAGGTGTAGATTAAAATTTTACTTTTTAACTACGAAAGTTATATTATCATAATGTAATAACTTTTAGCAAGAAGCTAGAAATTATACGCCAGTATAAATTTTAAATTTATTTATTTTAGACGAAGAGTATATTTTTCATACAAATATTATGCTCTTTTAGAAATTTTAACATTGCATTTGTGTATCTTATTTTAGAAAATCTAATCAGAAAATCTTTGACAAAAGAGGTCATATTCTTTTAAGTTGACCCCTACACCCTGAAAAGTCAATCAGTCGTAAATATCCCAGTCAGTTCCACGTGGCACCCATCCACCACATCTCCAATTCTCCATCCCATAAACCTACTGTACACGATCACAACCCGCCAAACAAACCATCATCCCCTACGTCGCACCACAACCATCTCCTTCACAACAACAAATCCCACCCGTCGATCATATCAACAACATCATCTGACCCAATAACAGCCACAGGATCAGAAGTGTCCCTTAAAACGAAAACTTCCCTCCAAGCTTACTGTAGGCCGCCGAAGCAGCGAACAACACTCTCCAACGTGATCCTTGAGCTTTTAAGAGAGAGAATCTCGATGATTGTTTTCACCGATCAGTTTTCACCGGAGGTACATTCTTCAATTTGATTGTACATTTATATATGTATAATTATATAATAATCGATGATTGTTTGTTTATTTTGTGGAATTATGTGTAAAGAGTTCGTTAATTTTGCATAATCGTTGCGTTTTATCGTTGAAATAGGGCATGCAATCATGCGTAGAGGTTTTATGGTTTGATTATATGTTTGTTTGCTGTATTGAAGTTGATAATTTGGGGCGTTTTTGTTAGGATTGATGCTAGAGTTATGTGGTTTGGTTTTCTGTTGATTTTGGTGTTTTGAGTGGGCCAGAATTGATCTTACTGTTTATATTGCATGGTTTATGTGGCAAGATTTTTTTTTTCATTTAGGGTTTAGGGATCTTCTTTAGTATGATTAGGTGGTTTTAGACTTTTAGTAAACATTTCTTTGGTTTTATTGGCTGCAGAGTTTAGTTTTCATGTGTAATCTTGGTTTTTAATATTGGAGATTATAGTTTTATAGCAAATAAATTCATTGTATGAACTTTATATATGTTGGTTCATTAAGATGAATAGTTGTAAAGTTTTGTTTTCGAGATATAAAATTCTGGTTATACATGATTGATCCTATGGAGGACCAGTAAGATATGTTCGTTGGTGATTAACGTTTTATTAGAGTGATACATGTTGATGCCCCAAAGGAAGCCCCTGAATTGGTTATCTAGTTTAAACTTATATAGTTGTAACCCTGTGTATGAATATATAGTACATTGCAGTTCTATTTGTTATGTATATGTCAGTACTTGACTCTCTTGGTGGCTGCTACATAACTTGAAAGCATACTTGAACATGTAACTGAAGTAAATTTTTTTGGTTGATTGATATAGATCATAAACAAACTAGAAGCTTGTAAAACACACATGCTCAAATCTTAATTTAGTGTGTGTTTTTCTTTTTTTGTTTTAGATATGGAAAAAGGGAATTTTAAGGAGGCTTGGTCTTTGTCCTCACATAATGAGGCTGTGACTGCTGTGAAACACAACTACTCTGCACAAGATGTTGCTGATGCCTTTGTGAAACAATATTATAGTATTATGCAATCATTACCTAAAGAAGCTCATAACTTTTACAAGGAGCAAAGTATTCGATCATATCCTTGCGCTGATGGTTCAATGAAGTCAGTAACAACATTGAAGGTAAAAGAAATCTTTTGTCAACAACACTTTTGACCTAATATTGCACATTCTAATGTGGAACATTATTCTTTTTATGCATGGTTACGTAACGTATAACTTTTGAGTTTCATCTATAATCTGACGCAGGGTATTCGTGATGAGATTATGGCTTCTAATATCAAGGAATGGAATCCTAATCTCAGCACTGTGCATGCTCAAGATTCGATAATGGAATCAGTGATTATAGGAATATTGGGCTCTTTGACTGACAAAACTGGCGTGGCAAGAAACTTTGCTCAAACTTTTGTCTTGGCCCTACAAGAAGGCGGTGGCTTTTACGTGCACAATGATTTTCTTCAGTTTATAGAAATCACTGAGACTTCTTTGCCTCCTCTTCAACATGCCAATGATATGGGTACTTAAATTGAGGGGGTGTTTGATTTGTGTTTTAAAACTGATTATCTGTTTTTTAGTTATTAATTATGTAACTATGGGGTGTTTGGGATTGCTTTTGCAAACTGATTATTTGATTATTGTGTGTTGAAATTACAGATAATCAGCTTTCATTTCTGGATGAAAGTAAATTTCTGATTATTTGAGAGAGAGGGATAATCAGTTTGAAAGTGGCTTATCACAGATAATCATCTTTCATTTCCAGATGAAAGTAATTACCTTTTTAATCCTTCTTTGTACCTAACTGAAAAGAATTCAAATAATCAGTTTCATGCTAGCAGAACCAGAACTGGTTTCTCGCCTTCCAAAAAAAGCGGCTGCTAATTAGCACTAATGCTAATGGGGACCATCGATCAAGAAGTACTTTGGGACAAACAAACAATCGTAATAAATATAATTCCACTCATAGCATATTTACCTCTTCCTTTAACCTAACTTAAGAGGCTTCCACTCACAATGTAATCAAGAAAATATCTACGTTAGTCATTCTATCTTGGATTCTCTTATAATTACAATTTACCAAACACATAAATAACTCCATCTGATTATTACAACTTAAACAGCAAAAGCAAATTCAACAACCACCTCTAGCACCTCATTATATTACCATTGATTAATAGATTTTGAGTTTTATATTTTTCCAATATCACATAATCACTCCCACATTGCACGTCTAAACACACCCATTATCTGTATACTCTATGACTATTTGTTTGCATTTTTCTGTTTGTTAATATTTTTTCTCTATTTGTGTAGATAAAGAAGACTCCTTGAGGACTGCACAGGCTACCAACAAAGATCAGACCTCCAAATTGACATCTAAAAAGAAGGATGACGATTTTAAAAATAAGGCTGCCGAGTCATTAAAAGGAAAGAATATACTTCCAGCTGAACCAAAGAAGAAAAGTCAGCCTTCAGTTTGGAAGCCAGCTCCAAAATTGCAAGAAGAGGCAGAAAAAGCCTCTTATGCATCAATTGTGAGCTCATTTTGATATACAGTCTAAACTCAGAAGGGCTGGGTTGTGTCACGTAAACCTTTTGTCGTTCATCTTATAAACCTATTATAGATAAGCAACGCACTAGTTATGTTTATAAAAACCACAATAATCTAATCCTAGTATATATCAATTTCAAAAGTTTGTATGCGTTACTAATCAACTTTGGGCAACTTTCAGCCGGTTTTAGTTCTTTTTTTATTTTACTCGTTTGAATTAATAACCCAAATCGACTCATATTTAAATAAAGAGACCACTATTTTGTCCATCTGTTAAACTTTTTATAGACAATTAATACACTAATTACAATTGCAGAAGCAATAGTAAATTAAACCCTCAAATTTATGATTTCAAACTTTGTATGCACAAAACACTTTCAGTGACTTTCAACTTATCTGACCCACCCCTTTCACATGGTCCCATTTTAGCTCATTATGTTCGTTTGAGATAAAACACTGCACAACTTTACTTAAATACACTAACTACGATTACAAGAAAAATAATAATCTAATCCTTGAATGTGATGATTTTACTTGTATGCAGTAAAATTAGACTTTGGGTGACTCTCAACCCATTCAACCACCCATTTTCACAAATTCCATTTTAGCCAACATTTTTGTGTGATTTGTTTGAGATAAAACACCATTCAAATCGACCCTTTCATAAGCAAACAGAAAATTTTTGCAACTTCTAAAAGATTATATTGTTGTGTTTTTCTTGTTAGATTAAATGTTGACAAGTTATTGTTTTCGGGATTTAGTTGGCAAAAGAGGGTTCTGAGTCATGCACTACATCATCAACAAATCCTGTTGTAAAAGATTTGGCAAAAGCGGGAAAGAAGTCAAGTGCATCTCCTGCTGTACACAAACCATCTGTTTTTCCTGAGAGGTCATCAACGATTCCTAACAACAGTCCTTTAGAAAATATCCATGATGGTAAGGTAATTTTGGCCATTTTCTTGCGTTCATTATCAAGTTGTTGCCTTTCTCAGTAAACAAACTGTTGCAGTTAAGGCAATTCGGGTCAAGGATCTACCACCAAATATGACACAGGAATCATTACTAGAGGTGGTGAAGCAATTTGGACCGGTCAAACAGAAAAACATTCAGATTAAAGAATACTCCGAGGTATGGTTTATATTTACTGGCGGTGGAAAAATGAATGGATTGTGTGTAAGGTTTAACGGTTTGGGTTAGCTCAAAACAATTTCAATACAAAATTCTTCAAGATTTTATTAAAAATTTGCGTCTATTATAATTACGAAAGTTATACTTTCTTTTAGAGGCAAAAACTCACATTACCCCTAAGCTCATCACCTTGTCTCAAGTGAGACTCAAACCCTCTACCTCACAGAGGTTGGAACACCTTAGATGAACACCATAAACACTAATAAAAATTTTCAGATAAACTTATTCAGGAAGTTTTTAGGTATTAAATTAGCATACATTTTGAGTTAATTTGACACATTTCTTTTTAAGCTGTTTTTCTAATCCTACTTGTTTGGCATGTTAGAGGTAAAGAATCCTAACTTGATCAAATTATACGTAAATGTGTAGAAATCGCCACTTCTATGATATTATAATATCAATTTAAAGTAGTATTTGTGTGGATGCACCATGGTCAACTTTTATAGTAATTTGCTAATTCTAGTGTTTTATTTACAGGATGGATATCGTTATGCTTTTGTTGAATTTGATAACCCCAAATCTGCCCGCAGTGCAGTAGAGGTATATGTTGTTTTATAAACTGTAATGGTACGGTTTGATTTGATAATAGCATCATAAGCATAGTTGTTTTGATGTTTTGGTTGATATCTGGTATATAATAGTTTCCTTTATCATACTGAATCAGATAGTTTAACTACTAGATTTTCTTGGCATTATTCCAGGCTCGCTTCATCCAATTTGAGGACAGAGAATCTGAAATCCAGTATAAGAAACTTCCTAACCAAGGTTAGTTTAAAAATGCCAATCTTTTTGTTTTTTTTTCCTTCTTTAGATATTTATTATGTTTTAATTTAGATTTGCATCATAAATCTGATTATCTAACTATTGCAACTTATGGCAAGAATCAGATTTCAATTTTTGATTTGCTTTTCAACTTTTGATCGATATAGGAGTCAAAATAATTAGTCTTATTCTAGCTGCAGATTTGACCAGCTGCTACAAAACTGATTATCAAATAACAGTTAAAGTAGTTAATTGCCTCTTATGTTAAAGTAATTTATAAATCGTCACATGTCTGCAAATGTGTGACACCTTAGACGAATCCCACATCCTTCTATTCTGTCATTACGAGAGATACTGGCCAATAGAGAATGTCCCACCACAAATATTATCAACATGTTTTAACTGCATTGTCTGTGAATAAGAGGAAAACCCTACAATCAAGCGTGCTTAGGTGGGTGTAATTGAAGGATAGATGACCTCCTGGAAGTCTCTGTCGAATCACCAAAAACAAAACTATGGGCATTATTTTTTAGTTAAACAGATAGTATTGGTTTGTTTGAGAGACCAGATGTCACAAAATATATCTTCTTTTTTCACAAGAACATCCTTTTTGATCATTTGAAGCATTATTCCCTTAGATACTTGGAATGTTTTTAGTCAAACTACTCCACATCTGCTTACTTCAAACATCAAACAAGTAAAAACAAATCAAACACTATCATCTGATTTTCTAATTTGGATAATACCATTCAAATATTCATGCAACATGCATGGGTGATAGTCTTATTGAGACTATGAAATTGATTTTTACTAACTTGCTCTCACAGGAGGTCAAAATTTCATGGGGAGGCAACCATATGGACGGGGAGGGTTTAGAAATGACAACTTCTGGGGCCGCTATGGGGAAGGACATAGTAGTGGTAGTTGGCGTGATGGTGAAGGGCGTAGTAGTGGTTGTTGGGGTCACAAGCACAATGAGCAGCATGTAAACTCTGGCCAATATTCTGGTCAAACTCGCGACAACTTTAGGTGCAACCCTTACTCTCAAGATCATTAACTGAGTAACCTTCTTAAAATGATCCAAAAAGTGGATAAACGACGGTATAAACTCATCTTATAAGTACTTCAAAGTGTTCTATGGATGTTGTCTTGGTTTTAGTCGAAGATTCTTTAGTTAAGACAACTCATTGGGTTAGGTACTTTTACGAATATACGGAAATACCAGCATTGTTTTTTTAACGGCTTACAATGCCACTCAAGAAATTTTAAGATCTTATGGTGCCATTTGACTTTTTTCGGTAATTGCAGTTAACATTTAGTTAGTGATTCACATAGATGTTTACTTCACATTATAACAATAAGTTCTAATTCTCTACATTTAAGAGATCTAGAAGGTTGTAAGTATTAAAAATAAGTCTTGATCAATTTTTAACAAGTCTTGGTTAGACCAGCATGTGTTTCTTCTAGCCAAACTTTGTATTGTTCGAGTTACATATAAACATTGTTTCACTTTTAAGATTATTTTATTAAATATTAGATTTTTTTTTTCTTGTGTTAGTTTAGGAGTAGCCATTTTCATATTGCTTTCTCTTTGAGTTTCAAACTTTGGGTGTGACAATGGAATTCAAACTTTGGGTGTGACAATGGAAGGTTCTGCTTTCATGAACCTTTAGCCATTAAATAAACAACTAGCCGTTTACAACTCATTCAATATGTGAATGAATAATTAAAACTTATTATTTATTTGTAGTTTTTTCAGTGCATAGTTTAGATAAATAAGTTCAAGTACTACTTTGTATGCTTAATTTTATCTAAACAAATAGAAAAATGTTATAATCTTAATCTTTGCCATTGAGTGTGCACTTAACTCGGGGGTGTGCGAGATGATGTGATGAGTTAACGGGCGTGAAAGAACCCCTTCAATTGAAGGGGTCTTCAAGGGTGTGAAAGATCTCATGTGTTGAAAACTAATAGACAAGAGGAGGAAATCATTTTTTTGTTAATTTTCTTTAATGATTTCAGGAGGTCTTTTGTAGGTTTTAGTGAGTGAGCTAGAATGAAAAAGGATGTAATCGATAACATTGTGTTTACATGGATCGAAGGGGATTGAGAATACATAAACTCCATTAATATCCTCAGGTTGTGATATTGATTGTAATTTTGCAAGTATAAATAGATTGTTTAAGAAACATTTGTCTCTTGTTTTGCAAAAGACGAGCCATTTTTATGAGTAAAGATTAATACACCAACAAAGTCGAATTAAAATTGTGCTCTTAATAATAATAATAATAATAAAACATATAAATAATATTATTTAATTTAATATTTATTTAATAATAATAGTAAAGTGGGAGGGTGAGGTCCACGGGTTGCTTTGACACAATGTCCTTGCGGCGTCACGTGGCAGAACAGAAAAGTATTGCCAGCACATCATTCCAACACGTGGCGGAATTCTATTCCTCATGTTATATTTCGACACGTTGCCTTACCCCACTGTACCTAGACAACTCCTTTTCCCAATAAATAATATCATATTTAACACATACGTGTCAACACA
>BJCM01000916.1:0-19770 GCA_018326385.1 Flaveria bidentis | reverse complement strand
TGTCAGGCCCAAAGATCTAAGACGTCGCCAGGCTAGCAATAGTTAATGATTGTAAACAAAATATGTATCTCATATAAGACTTACAATAACATAAATAACCATGACAAAAAGGTAAAGATGAATTGCATGTGCATTTACAAGTATTAAGATGTTTACAAGTGTAAGTTTATAAAGTTAACATGTTTCACCCCAAAAGGTGTGAAATAAAGTAAAAAGGGGGCATGGAGAACTCACATGGAAGACTCACAAGTATAGTGATGGTTGTAGAGTATATAAGAAAGCTTGGATGACAAGAGTCAAAGGTGATGTCCTAAATAATAAATTCATTACAAGAAGTTGGGACGTTTAGAGAATGCTAAAAAACGAAAGGTAGATTGAGAAAGGATTATTGCATCAATTTTAGATTCTGGACAGAATGTTTAGTATGTGTTTGAACAGGTTTAAAAAATAGAAAACGGTTTCATAAAATTATAAAAATTTATAGTTGACTAGTTAAAAGTCTCCTGGAAAACTTTCATTCAGAAACATGTTTATGAAAAGATCTTTAAATAGATCAAACAAGCAACACAAAACAGAAGGTGCTGAAATGCGCACTTATCTTGTGAAGCCTATTGCTGAATCGTCCAATTGAGTTTGAAGACGTGTAAACTGTCGTTGAAAAGGTAATTCAATGAACTTAACATTGGAGTCATAGTATACCCAAATTTAGTTTGTTATGATCAAGTTATGGTCGGTTGAAGTAAGATAATATTCTGCCAGAATTGTAGTAAGGCACCTATGTGCACTTTTAAAATTGTTAATACATGAAACGGGTTAGAACAATTCATTATGTCAATATATGGTATATTATTCTTCATTTGAGTTATAAAAATATTCTAAAAATTTGGCATAGCCATCATTTAGAAAATAATATAGTGCAATAACCGAATGCGGCGGCATAGCCGTCCATATGCAAACGGGATTCTTTGTTTATGTTAGTGTGTTGTTAGCTTAATTTAGGTATGTTAGTGATTGTTATAAGATTAGTGATTATAAAAATTTTAATGATCAAATGATAATTATTAAAATAAAAAGAGATTTGGTAGAAGAAAAAATAATAGTAAGAACATAAAGTCATGAAAACAATTGAATGTTAGGATGATTGAAATGTATAATATAAAAGTAATAAAAGATTACCTTAGTATTAAAAATTCTTGAAATCTCTTGTAAAATAAAATTCTACAACTTGATCATAACCAACAGATTAAAGAAAGATATAAGAGTGGGATTTTTAGAGAAAGAATAAATGAAAAGTGAGCCTTAAGCCTTGATTTTATACTTGAGGTTAGGAGGAGGTTATAAATGGTGTTAATGGTGATTTATAAGTCTTTTAAAAGGGGTTATGATTGAAATAAATATAAAATTAAATATTTTAAATAAATACAAGAATAATTATAATTTAAATTTTAAATTTATGAAGACTCTAATTTTAACAATTTTTTTATAAAATCTTTATAGACTTTATAAAATCAATTTGAAAAATCAATCAAATTATTTATTTGTTATTCTTTATAACTTTTATAAAACTTATAAACTTTATAATTTGATTATTTATTTTAAGTATTTAAAATTCATAATTACTAATAAAACTTTATAAGTTTATTAAAATCATTTTATAACTTTATAAGTTTTGATAAGTCTTTTCCATTTAGTTATTTCTTGTAACATGATTAATAAACTTTATAATTTTATGAAAAAGAGTTATTTATAAATCAACGAGTTATTATAAGTTGTTTAAATGATAAATTGAATAAATCAATTCACGATATTGTTTAAACTACACGTCTAATCTATATAATTCATTAATATAAATAAAATAATTTAAATAAAGAAATTCATATCGTTAGAAAGTTCGATTTTAGTTCGGGTTCGGGTTTATAACTTGAAAATGACGGATGTTAAAATTTTGAATCTCAAATGGATATCGATCTTAACAACCTGATGACAAGTTTGATCTAGACATGAAACTTCCACGCCCACCCGGTAGGAATAACAAAACGGAAACTAAAACTAAAGGTATATAATTAGGTGACGTGGCGACCACTGTCAAAGAAGGCATTGAAGTTAAACTACAAAATTAACAAATCTCATCAATGTTAATAAAAATCAACAAAGATATTCGGATATGAAAACTTTGGCTATGAATATTGACCACCTTAACGGCGAAGATCACAACCTGTTTGAGATGAGTAAGAACGAAATTTGGGAGGAGTAACAAAGGAAACGTAACAACATGAACTAGATACTTATAAATTATAATTTTATTAAGTTATCTGTAATTTTTATTTCAAGTCATTTGTATTATCAAGTTAACAGATTGACTTTATGAATGATGTAATCCAATGTTAACTCCAACCCTTAAAAAGATGGCCGCATCTTGATCAGTATAGTAAGGAGGCTCATTACTTATTAATACATGACTATTTTTCTAAACAACCATTGTATGATGAAAAACTTTTTAGGCCACGTTCTGGCATGAGTCAGACAACATTTTCTACATGTAGTTATTAAAAACTTATGAAAAACTTTTTAGGCCACGTTCTGGCATGAGTCAGACAACATTTTCTACATGTAGTTATTAAAAACTTATGAAAAACTTTTT
This sequence comes from Flaveria bidentis, assembly GCA_018326385.1. Taxonomy (NCBI): domain Eukaryota; kingdom Viridiplantae; phylum Streptophyta; class Magnoliopsida; order Asterales; family Asteraceae; genus Flaveria; species Flaveria bidentis. Next base: position 17,129 of record BJCM01000916.1, on the reverse strand, counting down.
AGGCCACGTTCTATTTTTGTTTTTATTTTTTATTGTAAATTTAAAGAAACTTTATTTTTTTTTTAAAATTTAAGTGTATTTAATAATTAACTAACGTAAAAGTTGGGTCATTAAAATTACATTTGTTAATATATAAACAAACTAAGTTAAAAAATAATAATATTTAAATAATAATTATTTAATCATCAACCAAACCCTTAATCAACCCCTTCTCATTACATTTTTAAGCATTTTTGGGTGAAAAAAAATTATATCTAGATGTGATTCATGTGGTAGTAATTTTTTTTCTCAACAAAGCTTGATAACACATACCCTAAGGGTTTTTGTTGATTTTTTTTATTTTTAACAATTTACTATTATAATCAACTTTAAAGACATTATCTTTTTCGATTATTACAATAAAATAACATATTTTATAAAATTCTCATTATATATTTTCAAGATATTTCTTTACATATTGATGTAAATTATATTTAAAATGACTTGTACATGACGGTCACAAACGTACAAACCGTCGAAGTTGATTCAAGTTTTCGATCTTTTACTATTTATTTTTTTGTTTTCTTCTTGCAACTCTTAAAAGGTGAAGTTTTATAAAATTTCAATTTTTTCAATACGTTGTGCTTATTTTTATCAACAGTACGCAAAGCCAAGTTGTTAATAGTAATTATAGTTCATTAAAGCACAAATGTAAGAGGCAAAGTAACTTCAATGATTTATTGCTAATTTTCTTTAAGAATATGACTTTTTAATAAAGTTTTGTATATGTCGCTGCAACATATAAGATAAAACTATTTTAGTTGTTACTAGTTAGATACATCCAAACAAATATATCAATCGAAGTATGTATGTATATATTAAAAATTTAAAAATTTAAAAATAGGAGTGGATGGGTGGTAACGCAAAAGAAGCTGAAGACCTTAATTTTCCCCGCAATTTTCTTTGATCCTTGTTCACTAAAACTTGCAATTTTCAAGCTTCTGTCTGTTTTCTTTCTCTTTGTATAATTTATTTTATCAATCTAATTCTCCTTAACACCTCCAACCATGGTATGCATTCATTTCTTGTCCATCAAAAAGACTGCATTCTTTTACTTTAATCATGCATGTTATGTGTTTGTTTTCACGTGATCCTCTCACACATCAAGTGGTTTTCGTGGTATTAAGAGGCCATGGATGAATGCAACGACATCACTCATGATTTGTAATATATGTTAATGCGCTATTGTTTGTTATTCTCTGATGCATGCGATGATTGGTTCTCAAGATTATTATGGATTTTATTTAGTATACTGATAGATCTTTGTTCTTTGGTTTTGTTTTGGTTGTTATTGTTGTGATGATATGTTTGTTAGGCGAACGCGGCGTCTGGAATGGCCGTGGATGATGAATGCAAGTTGAAGTTCTTGGAGCTAAAAGCAAAGAGGAACTACCGATTCATAATTTTCAAGATCGAAGAGCAGCAAGTGATCGTTGAGAAGGTTGGAAGTCCTGATGAGAGCTATGAGGATTTCACAAACTCTCTTCCCATCAATGAATGTCGCTATGCTGTCTTCGACTTTGACTTTACCACCGATGAGAATTGTCAGAAAAGCAAGATTTTCTTCATTGCTTGGTAATACACTTAAGAAAATGATCACCTTAATTATTAAACTAAGATAGTAATGTTTAAAACTTAACCAGGGCACCAGATACATCAAAGGTGAGAGCAAAGATGGTATATGCAAGCTCTAAGGACAGATTCAAGAGAGAATTGGATGGAATTCAAGTCGAGTTGCAAGCCACGGACCCAAGTGAAATGAGCTTCGACATCATAAAAGCACGAGCAATCTAATCATGTTTCAATTCGTCAACAAGAAAGATGAGCTTCCCTTATCTTCATCCATTACAAACACATCAATGTTGTTATAATGTCTTTAATTTCTTTTATGCCTTTTTTTTTACAGATAAAAATACATTTGTATTTGTAGTTTAATGTAACAATACCATGCACTTATATTGTAATCTTCAAGAAAATTGCTTTCGTTCAATTAATGGGATTTTGTAAATGCATCCCATATAGTGCTTGTGAAAACACATTATGCTATATCAAAAGGGTCAAATACACTTGCGCATTGCTTGTACGTCCTTTTAAAGAGACCTAACCAGCCACTTGAATCGTCTTTGTGATGAGTAAAGTGGTGATTCTCGCTCCCTTACACAGTCTTCACCCAAATACGATAATCTTAAAGTTCAATAGTAGCAACTGGTACTTTTTTCAATAGTCTAATGACCCATTTACGTTTCTCCCATCGTTCCCACATAATCATCAATAGCTCGTAGCCACCAGTGTTGCGCATTCTCCATTGCTGACACGATTACGGAAGATGTATTTGTGAAATCAAAGCATGCTAATCATGGTGATAAGAAATGCTGCAAATAAGAATAAAATCTTATATTTTTTAATAAGAAATGATGCACAACAACGGGCCATTACACCCCCTCCTCACACACGCACACACAAAATTATCCACAAAAAAGTGATGATCCAACATAACCTTCCATTGAAAAACCTCACATAAATTTTAGTCCTGAAAATCAAACGGATCACAACTTAAACACGTTACAACGGAAATTTTAAACCTTTAGGAGCCGTTTGGTTGGAAGGAATGAAATATAATAAAATGAAATTGAGAAACTAGTATAGTTTTCAAGTAAAATTATGTTTAAATCGGTAATGAAATATAAAACTCAAGGGAATGTTTCATCTCAAATTTCTTTGGTTGTGTGATTTCAAAATCCTTCCATCGAGAGAGAGAATTTGAATCCCACAACCAAGAAAATTTGAGGTGAAACATTCTATTGGGTTTTACATTTTATTACCCACTCAAAAATAATTTTATTTGAAAATTATACTAGTTTCTCAATTCCGTTTCATTCCTTCCAACCAAACGCCCCCTTAAAGATGAAATAATTCTAATCGTTGAATGCTATTGCACTGATTTTAATATGTCGATGATTACAATTGGTTAACATCCCTATTTACATATAAATTCTAACTAACAGTTACTTAAGCTAACTACTATAACCACTTAACACCGTCAAAGTGTGACACATACATATTAATATTACACACATATAAAATGCTAATTAATCATTAGTACTTCAAATATATTAAAGGTATACTAATTAAACTTTAATACTTCAAAACGTAAAACACAATAAGCACAAAATCAAATAACAAATCAAAACACTATGAAATATGCGATTTTTTGCAAGCAAATAATTTGTAGTAGCATTTTCTTAATAGTTTCAGCAGTAAATAAAAACCTAGCATAAAAAGGATTTTTAGCATATACTATATGTATAGTACTATAGTCCAATTCATCCTACACTACCCATGAAAGGCGAACGTAATACTAAATTTCTATTGTTCTTTGTTATCATTAGATTGTTGGAAAGAAACTATTCTAATACAGGTATACAATGCATTATGCATACTTATTGTATTTTACCTATGATATTACTCATCAAGTAGCCCCACAAATCATAGCTATTCAAATTACCACTTCCTGTGAACAAAAATATGAAGTTATATGAATTTGAAGATATAGGTTAGTTGAACATATAGCAGTTAGCATATTAGGCTAAAGAGTGATCAATTTAAATGAGTCTTTATCTTTAGGAAATTTATTTTTATTAGCTTTATTCATCTCATCAACATACCGAGTCATTGGGCATGAAATGGCAGCTATTATTAGCCATCGAATCAGATAATAAAAATCAACTTTGTAGTGATTTCGTGAAATCCAATGGAATGTAAAACATTCAACAATAAAGTAATTTTACCATAATAAGATCTTAACTTACACGTAAAAGTATAAGTGGAAGAAAACCTTCTTCCTGAAGTTTTTTAAAGGAAACAACTACATGTTGAATATGCTTTTAAATTTAGTAAAAGATATCATCAAGCACCATATCTACTTTCATACACTATTTTAGTTATAGCTTGCGCAGGACCATTGAAGGGTGTCAATGCAACAGTTTCACAATGAGTAGAGACTTAGAACATTTAACAGATCAAAGGTAATTGAGTTTATATTGATGATACTAAGAACACAAGTAAATATAAGATATAAAAAGAACAAGAACAAGATAATATTGTTTTTCAAGAATGATATATATTGCTCTCAAGTTCTTTTACAAGTGTTACTAAGCATACATGAAGATACAAGTATTTGAGACATTTTATACTACATCTTACAGCCGATTATACTTTGAAAGCCAGCTGAAACACTAATCTAGACAACAAGATCAATGTAGAGTCAAAAAGTAGATTGCCTTTTTATTAGGATCGTGTACTGGACGATATACTAACTGATTAACGTGTATACCGAACCAAATAGTGCGGAATCCTATTTGATTGTCGATCCAATCAGTGAGAACGCACGTAGAAACAATTATGTATTGAATCTAACGTTAAGAATCGATTAAGAATCGATCTACTGTGATTTATGAACTTGGAGTATCATCTTAGAGGTCTCTGGACGGCTAGGGTACGTCTGGAATCGAAGTGTATTCAATGCTTTTATTTTTCCACAAATTAGGTGGTATTTATAGGTTAGGGTTGCTCATTCGGGTGACTGAACCATTGATTGAGCCATGCAGTTGATCCATTCGCACAACTGAGTGTTCAGTCGTGCGACTGAGTCAGTCGCATGAAGTTGTTCAGGCGTATGGACTATTTAGGCGCATAGACACTCAGTCGCATGGCCATTCGGATGCATGACCACTGTTGGGGCGCATGGTCCAGTCAGACACATGAGAACTTCACTTAACCAAGTTTGAATGTATTCATTATTATAACATTATGTATATCAATTCAAACACACAAACCTATATAATCTAGTCAATATGCGTTACACAACTCATTAATGAAATATTAAACATTATAAATCACAACCAAACATTCTCATTTCATTAAGCACCCAAGCATTACATAAGTGTAAGACATTCAAGACATATTACATTAAGATCCGAATCTAGGTACATATGTATCAACACTTTTGACTTGTGACTATGACATACCATAACTCATATCCTAATATATTATACAAATAATAAAAGTACAAGTGTAGAAAGTTACACCCAAAAGACCTCAATCTACAGTTGAAAAAAGTATGGACCTTTTTACTAACTTATTTAAGTTAGCGAGTCTTTAGAGATGGCAACAGAAAGTAGTTCAGCTTTGTCAAAAGGTGATTAGAGAAAACATGTCTTCTCTATTTTTGGAAGGAATCAATCTTTGGCCGAAAGACTTTGTATTTAAAGCTTTGGAAGACTTCATCTTTGGCTTCGAAAGATATGGCCTTTTGGCTTTGGAAGATTTTATACTTAGCATAATTCACTAAGGTGTATAAAATATTTGAAGTAACTTTCTTGTACTTCGGTGTTGGATGCTGAGAGCTCTTTGGTTGTATCAGCCTCTAAGTGTAATCCTTACAAACTTCTCCTAGGTTAATGCTACCAAAACATAAGAGACCTTTGAGCCTTGTTCTTCATCAGTTATAGTCCTCATCAGGATCAAGACCATTCCTTTCTTCATCATTTGGTCAGGATCCCTCAAACTCTCAAAGTATCTACTCATGTCATAGAGATCATGTAAAGGGAGGTCAAGAATGTCTTGCTAGAAGTAAATGTCTTGACCTCCCTGATCACTAGTGACATACCATCTGTCTGGATTAGTAGCAAACATTCAGGGCAAGATGGTCTCCCAGCAGTAAGAGGCTCTATATTAGTTGTACTTGGTTGAGCAACATCTTCTTGAGCAACCTCAGGATGCTTTGACTCATCCTGAGGTGAAGAGGTGGATCAATTGGACTTTTTCTTCTTATTTGTTTCCTTTTTCATGGCCATCCTTTTCTTCCTATTTCCAGATTTTAACTAACAAGACTGGCCTTCAAAATCAGATTGTTCTTGTTGGTCTTCCTTAGTTGGGTCATTTTCCTTCATCGGTTCAAAAGGAGAAGGGTCATGACCCTTCTGTGGATCAGAAGATGAAGTTGACTATGGTCCAACACTAAGTCCTGGTTATGTTGTCTCTTATGGTTCAACCTTGATCTCAACTTCAGGTGCAACCTAACTTGGTAGAGAATGCAAGTTAACAAGCTCACCTTTTTTGATCTTCTGCTTGATCAAATTAATGTGCTCATCCATGGTGTATAGAGACATTAGACCAAGTCTCCTTCTGGAAAATCCATACAACTTTAAAAAGTTCACCATCTTCTGCCTCTCAACAAACTTCTTCAGACTTGCTTTGATGGTGGCTCTTAACTTTGCAACTTCTTCTCTCATCTTCCTCTTAGTAGCATTTTGTTCTTTTATCACTTATTGCTTAAGCTTCTTGAGGTAATCAAACTCTATGTACTCATAGGACACGTGAAGAAGTGTAGCTACTTGATAAAGGCCTGTGGTATTCAGGTAGTTTATCATGTTTGTCTATCTTGTTCTTTATCTACTTGAGGTTGTTGCTTAGTTGCTACAGTCTCTACCTTAGGGCTTTCTTGAACTAGGAAGAGAGTAGGAGCTTGTTTGTAGAGTGTAAAGTTTTGTATAAGGATGATCCATCCAAAACATCCAATTACATCCATAAGTCTATCATGCATGCATGCACAAAAGTGTTGAGTAGAATGCTTTGGACGTTTCACACTCTGCCTTAGAAAATATTCTAAGTGTGAAATCTTCTGAAGCCAAGATCAACATCTTCTGAAGCTTGAAGTGAAGTCTTCTGAAGCTTCAAGAACAAAGTCTTTCGAAGCCAAGAAGTAAAGACAGATTATCTTCTGAAGACTTTTGAAGACATGCTTTTATCTGATGTACTTTACCATAAATCTGGACCACCTTTTTGCTGCAACTCTATTTGATTCATCAACTTTCACAAGTTGGTGAAAAGGTCCATGCTTTTGATAACTGTACATTGAGGTATTGAGTCATTTGCTTTATACTTTATGTACTTTTATCCTTTTTGTAATATATTAGGATGTTGACTCTACATTGATTTTGTTGTTGTCTAGATCATGTATCTAGCTGGCTTTTAAAGTATGGCCGACTGTAGGATGTGTTATAAGTATCTCAGGTCTTTGTAACTTATCTTTATGCTTGTACACTTGTAAAAGAACTTGAGAGAAATATACAACATCCTTGAAAACCAAAATACTTATGTTGTTTTTGTTCTATTTTGTCTCATATTTGCTAGTGTTCTAAGTATCCATATGTGTTACCAAATCCCTATTTGATCTTTTAAGTGTTCTAAACAAACTTTCCTCATTGTGTGTTGTGTTGCAACTCCCTTAAACGGTCCTGCATAGAGTTTTTTTGAATACTTTCTTCTTTGATCTTAAGGATCAATTCTTCATCCTTAGCCTCCATTCTCTCTTTTGATAATTCAGTGTTAGCTAGTTCATTCATCTTCTCTAAGAGAAGTGAGTTCGTCTATGTTGTATTTTCTAGTATCAAAGTAGTTCAATCTAGCCTCCCTCAACTCATCATCTTGAGTATATAGCTTAGGGGCAGCCATCATTGCAGCTTCCATGAAGCCTAGGGTCTCTCTAAAACTCTCTTCCCTTAGCTTCCTCTTCCTCTCTTTTTCCTCCTCCTCAATCTCCTCAAGAGTTAGTTTTCTTTTCCCTTTGTCACTCATAGGCCTAGGTGACTCAGGGTGGAGAGAGCTTTGGCCTTCATTGCTTGGTTCAACACTTGATCTCTAGCCAATGAGAGGTTTTGAGCACCTTCACCACCTGACGCCTCACTAAGGGTAAAGGGTGTTGAAGTAGTTCTTGTCTCATGGCTCATAGGCTCTACTATTGGGCCGTCAGCCAACGTTTACCCTTCAAAGCTAAATTTAGGGTCCACCTCAACATCTAGCTGACAAATGACATTACGTGCTAGCCTTTGTCTTTTTCTCAATCTGAACTTTTCAACCACCTTGTCTTGAATCCTCTAAGCTTGTCTGTTTTGACTTGGGTTGGCAAGTGGCATATGAACTGGAGGTAGACTCTCATAGTACTTCAGGGTCTAAAAACTGAATACTTCTTGTTGCCCCTGAAGTCTAAGGAGTATCAAGGCTCTCCTATCAGCATTATACCACTATCCTAGTATTTCATTCTTAGCATCATAGGATATGGCAAACATAGCCCTTGGAATACCCTCCTCAAACAAGCTTTGTATGAGTGAGTCCATATCAATATGGACCTAAGGAGGTTGTTGAGTATGGACAACTGTAAGTGAGAATGGTAAATCCTCTGTGTCCATACTCTGAGAAGAACTTCTAGGTTCTGTGATTGCAAGTTGGACTTTCTCTCCCTTTTTGGTAGCATCACCCTCTTACATAGGTGAGCTAAAGGTTAGGTCCACCACATCCATTGATTCTTGTGGCACTAGTTGAGTTCTCCTGAGGAATCTCCCAGCTAGCTTGCCCTTAAGATCGGAGATCTCAAGTTGCTGATCATTGACCCTCTTTGGTGAGGTAGTCAATTGAGATTCCAGGTGACTGATATTTGAAACTATATAGGTGCATGTTTTTACAATTTTTGCACCTTTAGTTGCAGACTCCCCTCATTTTCGTCAGAAGAATCATGGGGGATGAGAGAATAAGACCAAAGTCTTTTTTCTTATCACCAACATTGAGTTCTTGGCTGCTAGATTTCCCTCGCACAATGATAGCTTCAATTGAAGTGTCAATGGGCTAAGTTGTCATGGTTGAGGTCTTAATAATGTAATCACTTGTAGAAGTAAGGATTAGGGAGGTCCTCCTCAGTTGGGGTGGATGATGTGGGCTAGACATAGGTGATGTAGGAGCACTCATCTCTCCTTGAGCAGAGGAGGAGAAGAGAGACTCTTGGTACCTACTAAATTCCATGTCTTCATCATCATAGAATTCAAGATTAGGTATTAGTTGATTGAGGTTTAGAGACTGGGGATGATAGCTTTCCCTTGAAGGTTGTTCATTAGAGTTTTGAGACTTTGAGTGAATGCTTAAGGCTGGTCTTGGTGTTGTGAGCCAATCAAGCTAAGCACGAGGAACCTCAACACTGATCCTAGAAGTGATGGGAGTGGTTTGCTACTGAAAAGAAGTGGGAGCTCTAGTGTTCACTTCTTCTTGTGTGGGTGAGTATATGGGGGTCTGCACAGCCTGAGTAGTTTGTGTATGGGTTTGTTTGTATCTTCTTGAGTAGGTAAGGGTTATTTGAGGTTGGTTTGGTGGTGTAGATGTATAAGGTGTGGGTTTAACATTGGCTTGTGATGCCAAGTTCTCACCCTGAGCAATGAGCTCTAATATTTTTGGAACTAGGGATGTTTTCACCCCTAAGAAGCCCATAGTAGGCTTTCTTATTGTTTTAAAGATGTCGGACTTCATCTGTCCCATTTTAAGAATATTACTTGTTCCCCTCATATGTGATGTCAATTCATAGTTAAGAATATGTTGAACATATCTAGGGAACATTTAATACTCTAAGTAGTCTAAGTTTGCAAGCAAATTTGTATATACAAATTAAGAGTACCTGAACTTGACCCTTTGAACCATACCATGGACTATGTGGGAGAGATCCTTTGGAATTTGATCTCAACTTACATGCTTGTTTGATAGACAGTGAATGACAACATGGAGGAGGTACTTCCACTAGGAGGAGACCTTCCCCTTCTTGAAGGTTTTTATGGAGTAGTCACCCTCATAGCACATCTGCATGAAAGTCTTGTTCACAATAGATTTTGGGAAGGACAATTCGCCTTCTTCATCATCAAGCCTAAGATGAGTGTTAATAGTGGCTAGAGTGATTAAAATTGTCCTGCCCTGCACTGTGGCAGACATTGTCTTCTCCCCATCTATAATTACCCTTGGAAGGTCCTCCCAAACTCCAAAATATGGTCTTCATACACTGAAGAATTAATGGTGAGGGAGGTGAAGTAGTTGGATAGAGCTAAGAACCGACAAACATATGAGAATCCAGGATCTTTCTCGAACGTTAATAGAGCAACCTGATTATGTTTCCTATGTAGTTGCATGGAGAAATTGGACTGGTTTTATGGATCAGGGTTGGCCATTTGTGAGTAACTTTGTGATGAAGGAAGGTAAGAACAAAGGCGGTTTATGGGTGAATTTAGGTTAGGAAATTTGCAGATGAAGAAGAAAGTGAAAGAGGGAGATCTGTTAAACGTATATTTATATGAATTCAATTTGAGACAAAGTTAATACAAATAGATTAACTTTGAAATTTAGATGTCGGTCTCATCTCTGAAAAAGTGCCCAAAAGTTAGTTATCTTGGAAGTCGAAATTCTCCCTATTGTAATTTGTCTTCGAAAGCTTAGTAAAAGCATTTAAAATGAATTTAACTTCAGAAGATAATCCTTAGCTTTCTGAAAATTTTTTCGAAAGAAAAATACTTAAGAGTATTTTTTACTTCAGAGATATATTTGGTTTTTGAAGAGATTGAATCTAAAAGTTTTGTTCATAGGAGAGCAAAGCTTCCGAGCATTGATTGCTTTCAGAAGAAAATTGTCCTTCAAAAGAATATAAGTACTTAGAAGCATATTTAAGCTTTGGGAGATATTTCAAAATTTCTTCCGAAGGTATATGTCTTATAAGTAGTTATTAGATTTTGAAGACATAATGTTTTTCCGAAGACAACTTAATGTCTTATGAGAGAAAATATATCTTAAATTTTCATAATTCTAAGGACTATCATTTTGAAAAGATTTTCTTCCAAGTAAACGAGGCTTATATATAGTTGATAATATAGACAACTTAGGACACACATATTTAAAAATAATCTTGCATTTAGTTTAAGAAAAATCTACTCAAACTTAATCATCTCAATAGCTGATACAAGATACTTAAATCTTTGCTCACCAAAAGCTTTTATGAACAGATCAATTTATTGAATATTTTTGTTAACTTTGACTAGTTTGATCAATCACTTTTCAAAATTATTAATCAAATGATACCTGATGTTGATGCATTTTGTCTTTGAGTGCTACATAGGATTCTCTGTAATAGAGATAACACTATTGTTGTCTATATGGATAGGAGTCTATATGAAGTTGAATCCATAGTCCAGCATCTGATTCTGAATCTAAAGCACTTGAGCCCAACAACTTACAACAACGATGTGTTCAGCTTTAGTAGTTGATGCAAACACACAAGATTATTTTTTTGCATTACCAAAAGACTATCCTTCCACTAAGGAATTAACATCCCCCAGATGTAGACTTTGTAGTCATGTTGCAACCACCATTGTTATTATTTTTATAAGCATACAGATTGAACTTAGAATTCTTTGAATACCAAAGGCCTAGTTGTGGAGCACCTTTGAGACATCTAATAATTCTCTTGACAGCAACTAGGTGTGACATATTGGGGTTTGCTTGATATCTTGCACAAATACGCGTGGCAAACATGATATCAGGCTTGTTGGCTGTGAGGTATATGAGAGACCCAATCATAGCCCTATAGAGATGCTCATCTACACACTCCCCCTCAAGATCAGGTCCAATGGAGTGGTTTCTGGCTATGGGTGCCTTTGCAACCTTACATTAAGTCAAGTTGAATCTTGTAGGTATGTCTTGAACGTACTTTGACTGACTTATGAAGATACCATCGTCAACCTGCTTCACTTGAATTCCTAGAAATAAATTGAGTTCCTATCATGGCACTCATTTCAAATCTATTTTTCATTAGCTTCTCAAATTCTTTGCAGAACTTTGGATTAGTTGACCCAAAGATAATGTCATCTATTGAACCAAGATCAAGTCATTCATTATTCCTTTAATGAAGAGTGTTCCATCAATAGTACCCCTCTTGTAGCCATGCTGACAGAGATAATGTCTCATACCACTTTCTTGGAGCTTGGTGCAGCAATAAAGAGTTTTATCGAGCTTGTAGACATAATCAGGATAATCTGGATCTGCTAAGCCAGGTGATTGTTTGAAATACACCTCCTCATCAATCACCCCATATAATAAAGCACACTCGACATCAAGTTGGTGGAACTTGAAATCCTTGAATGTAGCAAAAGTAAGGAATATCCTAATAGCTACAAATCTTGCTACAGGAGCAAAAACATCTATGTGGTCAATCCCCTCTTCATGTGTGTATCCTTGAATAACTAGTCTGGCATTGTTCTTGATAACAAGTCCTCTATCCTTTTTCTTGTTCTAGAAAACCCATTTGGTTCCTATGGTAGTCTTCCCTTGAGAAAGAGAACAAATGTTCCAAACCTTTTGCCATCTAAATTGAAGTAGCCCCTCCTGTATTACTTTAACCCAACTTCCATCCTTAAGAGCTTCATAGACTTTATTGGGCTCTATTTAAGATAAGAAAAAAGAGTATAAACATGCATTTTTGTCATGGGTTTGTTCTCTTGTTCTTACCCGTATCTTAACATCTCCAATGATGTTTGTGGTGGGGTGTGACTTATAGATTTTCAATTGAGTAATCATAGCAAGTTGATTGGTCAGATCTAGATTTGTGAATTTCAAATCGGGCAATGGAGTGTCACCTACCACATTAGCACACTTATCAAGAAAAACTTGATCCAATGAGTGTGTGACATCATTGATGTTGTTTTCTATGGAGAGGTTATCAACATCAAAAAATTATTGATCAATATCACCATCTCTATTTCCTCCTACATTAAAAGCTCCTTCATTTGAGTTTTGTGCCTCTATGTTGGAATTTGTAGGCACCTCAGATATATCAGTTGAATTTGTCATGGTTGTGCTGATAGGATTTCCACCTATAGGGTTAGTTACCACTAGAACTAAAATAGTTTTCTTGTTTGGTTTTCTCAGCTCAAATCTTAGGTCAGGATCTTGTGTTGATAAGTTACCTACAGATCTTAAAACATTTTCATAAGATTTGTTAAAATAGTTAGTAACTAAATCAAGATTAAATAGCCATTCAGGACCATAACCTTTCACAATAGGAATATGCTCATTGAAAGTCATATTGGCTGACTCCTCAACTAATTGAGTTATGAGATTGTATACTCTATAAGCCTTAGCTTGGGAAGTGTATCCGATGAAGTGTCCATCATCAGATTTCTCAGCAAATTTGGCTACTTGATCTTTGTATTCAAGATGGTGTACTGACATCCAAATGTTCTGAGGAAACTAATGAACGGTCTCATTTTGTGCCACAACTCATAAGAAGTCTTACCATGAGTCTTAACTACTAAAACTCTGTTTTGCACATAGAAAGTAGTGTTACCTCTGCCCGAAAGGTGATGCGCAGTTTAGAGCCGAATACCATGGTTGTTCCAGCTTCATTAAATGTCTTGTTTCTCCTCTTAGCAACACCATTTTGCTAAGGAGTCTTGAGGGAACTATATTTTGTTGTAATACCTTTGTCATCAAAAAAATTATCAAGAATTTGGTTCTTGAATTCAGTTACTTGATCATATCTTATTGTTTCAAACTTGTGATCACATTGATTCCCAATTTTCAGAATGAGTTTTTCAAGATATCAGGAGTCTCAACATTAGTTCTAAGGAAGAAGACCTAAGTGAATCTTGTGAAATCATCTGTGATCACCAAACAATAGGAGGACCTTCCTAGACTCATTACACTGGTAGGGCCAAAGAGATTCATATGTAATAAGTGTAGGGGTGTAGTGATAAGGTTCATTTCCTTTGACTTGTAAGACACTTTGTATTGCTTCCTTTTTAGGGAAGCAACACAGTGGTCCTTACTTGTAAACTTTTTCTTTTGCATTCCAGTTACTAATTCATTCTTAATTAATTTATTCATGTTTTTAAATTTTACATGACACCTTCTTTTATGCCAGAGGAAAGAATCGTCACTATTTGTTTTAGACAGAAAGCAAGAAACTTCTCCTAATAGGGATGTTTCTTTCAAATCTATATTGTATATGTTCCTTTTCTTGGGGCTTTGAGCAAGATATGCTCTTAAGAAATAACCACCCCGGGTTTAAAAAGAATGCACTCATGCTCAATAAAGAGCATGTAGTGCCTCTGATCACAAAATTGGTATACCCTTAATAGATTGTACCAGAGCTCCTTGACAAAGTTTACATTCTTAATGCTAATCTTACCATTTATGACCCTACCTCTTCTAGTAATGTAACCAAACGAATCTCCTACAAAAGCAACTGACCCTCCATCAGTTTCTCCAAAATTTGAAGCAATAAGCCATGTCCTATCATGTACCTAGAACAACCACTATCAATTATCCATACTTTTCTTTTGGGTTTTTGTTGTTTCTACACAAAAAGAGATGATTAGTTATATTTGGAAACCTAAGTCTTGCTGGCCTTCGGCTTGTCAAATTGAGATGAAGACAATGCAACAATAATTGATCCTATATTCGAGCTTTGAGGATCATCAGTTGTGTGACATTTGTCACCAAAACAGGTGTATTGAACTTTGACTTTGACTTTTGACTTTGATTTTGTCATATTTGGGCTTGACCTTAATTTATTATTCATTTTGATTTTAATCAAAAATTTAAATTAATGGGCCTAGGGCATAGTGTTGGGCCTAGGGTTTTAGCCATCAAGATGGCCATTGGGCTTGCTATCAAACAAGGTCCTATGCATTAAACTAATCAAGAATGCTAATACTTATGTTAAAACCCAACTAATCATACATTTATGGATTTTTCCTAAAGTCTAGTAAATAAACTTGAATTAGTTAAAAAATATAAACTATCCGATTTTTAGGGCATATAATAGCTCGTTGGAACGATCATAACGCGCGGAATTTAAAAGCGTAAAAATTCAACGACACGAGAATTGAGACGACTCAAGAATTGACATGACGGGCAAAGGCCCCGAAGGCCCTTGTCCGTCCACTTAATTGGTCGAGTATCAACAAGGGGGCCTTTCCCTTTTGTTTTCTCACTTTTGCAACCCTAATCCACCTCCTCCTTGGAAATCCTAACCACCACAACAATTTTTCCTTGTTCTTCATCTAATCCATCAAAAATCATCATCTTTATTCAACAAACCATCAATTTTGGTGTATTGCTTCATTCAAAAACAAGTATTAATCCGATTCCTTCATCCAATCATTCTCCGGTAAGAAATAAATCAATATTTTATTTATTTTATTATTGTATTTTGTGACATTCATCATCTTATACTAAGACTCTTCGCTTTTTCTTCTTTCTTTTCGTGTTTGGGATGATAACTCTTGGAAGATCTTGGCGTTCAAGTGTCTTTGTTCTTGATTGTTCATTGACCTTTTAAGTTGGGATTGCAACCTATTGGAATCTGGATTTAATGGAAGTTTTCGGATCCTAATTAGTTATTAAAATTCATTAATTTATTGATATTGATCGATTAGGGTGATAGAATAGTTGATCTAATCGATAAACGTTTAAAATTGGAACCAGAAGAGTAAAAGTGGATGAATCTGTGTTTGGATATTAATATAGTGTTATTCCATGTTTTAATTATTTGTTTTGGACATTAGGGTCTTATATTAAACGTTCTTATGGGTTTCGGATCAATGAAGGTCGAAATCTGATTGAATCCAATAGATAATGCTGAGAATTTGGACAGTTTGCTGTCAGAAAAATGGGTCATCTTGTATTGGTTGTATTGAGGTTATAAAAACTCCAAATGGGTCTAATATTTAGTCTAATAACAATTTCAATGAGTCTTTAACTAATCCAAGTGGTCTCGCATCGTTTTAACATTTTTTGGTCCTCTAAAAACGACACACAAAACTGAAGGTCAAAACTGATGAATCTGGGCAGCAGGTTGGTCTGTGTTTGTCGAGTTATACATATTTCTTATATTTTATCCGCTTTAGGTGATTCTTTTTCTGGATTTTAATTAAAGTCTTATCTTTCTAATAACTCCTATTAAGCAACTGTTCATTACCGTTTCGACCTCCAACCAGTTTATTCAAAACTAGTGCGCAATCAGGTAATTATGCTGAAATATTTTATTGAAATTAAAAATAAATATTTGAACCTAAAATAATTAAATGAATACAAGATTAATACTTAAAATTTATTAAGTGACTTTTATAAATGACAAAATTAAGGACCACGATGGGCATTAAGGGCTGGATTTCGAGGACTACACCCAACTAGGTCAACTTGGTCCTTTAGTAATCTGTTTGGTGTTTTGTGTTCTATAGTGATTTGACATTCTTACTGAGCACTTTGGACTTTGCTATTTTGATGTGAGTTTCGTGACCCCATTTTATTACAATTATTTACAAACATCAAGAGGGAAAAGTATGTTCAACCATTTTTATGTTGTGAACTTATTTAAATATTTGGGACTATTGTGTTTACTATTAGTAAATTAATATATAGTACATACATCAGTTAGCTTTGTGGTTCTTTATTCACAACTATTTAACTTCGGTGATGGAGCCAACAGACAAGTATTGATAGTACTATTAGGCTAACACTCCCACATTTGTTTGTTAGTATACTAGTTGGGACTGACAGTGGCCAGGTACGGGCCCTAGAGTGAATATGTTCTGACAAGATCTGTGTGTATGTCGTAGGTTAGTTGTGATGCTCATGTTTACATGTGATATTGCTTTCTTATAACTATTTACACTATATCCTACAAAACTATAACCCAACATCACTTATATTTACTATTTAAACCTGTGAACTCACTAACAATATGTTGACCTTTTTTAGCATATCTTTTCATGTAACAATCATTACGTATAGCTAGGGATGTTGCTTTAGTGACGACCCTAGGATTTGAATTATTTAAACATACTTGATATCTTTTGTTAGAACCCTTAGAAGATTAACATTTAGTCTTTTATTGTCTATTTTATATTTTGTACTAGTATAGGGACTAGTTTTGTAAATTGTTAGTTCCTTAGTTTCTAGTATAAATAGCTTAGACTAGAGTAGAATTAGGGTGGTGAACTGCTTTCTTACTCTTGTAATTGTCTTTGCTATATCAATGAACTGTGAATTTGTTGATATTGCTTGATTTGACTATAATTGTTTGTGTTTTGTTGAATTGTTTACATAAATCAAAACAGATTGAATCAATTGATCCTATCAATTGGTATCAGAGCTTTCGGTTGAGTATTTTTGAAGTTCTGTCAAACATAGAAACTTCAAAAATCCACTGAAATCTGTAATTGATT
>BJCM01000913.1:0-13644 GCA_018326385.1 Flaveria bidentis | reverse complement strand
CTTTATCCTTTTTGTAATAGATAAGGATGTGAGCTATGGCATGTCATAGTCACTAGTCAAAAGCCAATCTGCCTTTTGACTCTACAATTGATTTTGTTTTGTGTCTAGTCAATTGTATCCAGCTGGCTTTCATAGTATGGTCGGCTGTAGGATGTAGTATAAGTATCTCATGTTCTTGTAACTTTCCTTTATGCTTTGTAACACTTGTAATAGAACATTGAGAAAGCAATATACTGCAATTTTGAAAATCATACACTTATGTATCTTGCTCTTGTGTTCTGTCTCTTAAATTACTTGTGCTCTTAGTGTCTTTACTTGTGGTTAATCCAGTTCACTATTTTATTAAGTTTAGTTACTCTCCTCTTTGTGTTGTTGTGTTGTAAGTGACCCCCTTCACCAGTCGTGCAATAATCACTAACTATTAGAGTTTGTAGCGGAAACTTGTTCAGCTGTTATCAAAAGTGTGACAGGGACATATATCTTCCAAGTCTTCGGAAGAAATTAGTCTTCAAGCTTCGTAAGACTTTATCATCAAGTTTCAGAAGACTTCACTTTTGGCTTTGGAAGAATTTTGTCTCTGGCTTCAAAAGATTTGACACTTAGTCAATTTTATTTATCCATTGTCAAAAATTTTATTTATGCATGGTCAAATCTTCCGAAGTAACTTCCTTGTACTTCAGTTGCATGCTTTGGATAGCATCAGCCTTTAAGATAACTCTTATAAACTCCCCCTAGGCTAATGCTATAAAAAATTGAGGATTACTATTAGTCTTGAGCTTCAGTTGTTTATAGCCATCATAAGAACTAGAGCCATTCCTCTATTCATCAGGTAGTCTAGATTCTTGAGCCTCTTATAGTATCTCCTTATGTCCAATAGATCATGATTAGGGAGGTAAAGTATGTTCTGCAAGAAAAATACTTATGGACCTACTTGATCTCTTGTGGCATACCATCTATCTATGTTTGGAGAGTACACCTAATACAAGATGGTTCTCTTAGCAACAAGAGGCTCTACTTGTAGTATACTTGGTTTAGAAGCATCTTTGAGTTCATCCACAAGATGTTCTGACTCATCCTGAGGTGTAAAGATGGATGCCTTAGAAATCTTCTTCTTCTTTGATGTTAAGTCTCTTCTAATGGCCATCATCTTCCTCTTTCTATACTTCAACTAAGAAGGTTGGTCTTGACCACCTTTTCTTTCTTAGTTTAGTCCTTCCTTTTAGAAGAAGGTTTAGGACCTTGTTGGGCATCAGAAGATGAAGCTGGTTGTGGATTAGCACTAGGTCCAGGTTGTGTTGTCTGTTGGGGTCCAACCTTAACCTTAGTTTCAAGTGCAGCTTAACTTGGTGGATAATGCTAGTCTTGAAGCTCATGATGTAGATTGTCGTGGTCTACTTAAAAACAAATTATCCTTAAGACATAGATTATCAATACTAGTACAGGTAAGTAAGATCGTCTCCACGAGAAATATGTGCAAAGTGTATTGTAGTTCACTAACGTTATTTTAAATTAAAAAATAACTTTGAATTTATGATTGGTTTAGAAAACAAAATTGCATGGTAATAAAATTGATTGCTTTTGAAAAATAATAAAAAGAATGATCCAATACGGGTTTCAGGTTTGTAAAACAAAGTTGTAATCTAGTTATTCTTAGGAAACAATCATATAGACATAATTGTATTGGTTTGATTAATTACAGTGATAGAGATGGAATGGGTTGTAAGCAGACCTATTGACAATTTAACAATTTCAATTTCCTAATCAAAACCTCTGACTCATAATATTCATGATGTAAAGAAACCAAAAACTAATGAGTATTAGATTAAGATTCAAAAAAAAAAGAAAACTCATTTAAAGTAATCAACCAATGAATGAAATCATATGGCTTAACATGCTAATCAAAACTTCAACCCAATCTAAGAAAACTAAAGTTAAACAAATGTCATAAACACAAACCCAACACCCGGAGAAGATTATGGGTGATTTAGCCACTCAGGTTGTCATGAAATCAAAAACGATTTTTGTGGGAGTTGATTGCATGAAAGGATGGATCCACACGTATTCTTTTCTCATAAAATTGCTCCTTGGATGACCAAAAATGACTTGGTGAAGAGTGTGACACCCTACACATATCCCACATTGCCCGTGGAGGGGAGAGAGACCTGGTTCATAAGGAATGTCCGGTCTCTAATATCAACAACATGTTTTGGGCGTATTGGCTGTGGATGAGAGGAGAACTGCATAGTTAAGCATGATCATGTAGGAGCAGTCCGGGGATAGGTGACCTCCCTAGGAAGTTTTCACCCAGGCAACCAAAAGCAAATCCGTGAGCTCCTCGTGGGGAAGTGGACAATATTGTTGGTGTGAGGGTTCGGGTGTTATAGATTGATATCAGAGCCAGGTAATAGCGAAGTAAAATAAATTTGCATTACATATGCATTGCATTTAGACTATAGCCTGATGCCTTAGTTACACACATATAGACATGATTAGTTTTGTTGCTAGCCTTGTTTGCTTTGCTTACTGGATAGCTTGACATTGCTCATTCCTGTGAGCAGTTCTTTGCAAGAATGGTAACATCATTTGAAACTTCATCTTCTTTTCAAGACAAGAGGCCTATTTAATACAATCATATACCTTATTCCGACGGCCCATGCGTTTGGCCACTACATTATAATAATATTGAGAGATTTGGTTACGATCAGCCTTTTGCTTTACCAAATTACCCACTGGTTCATAGGTGGGAGTGTTACCCTCTGTACATAACCGATCACATCCTAGAGAATAATGTTCCCCCATCTCCTGAGAACTGGCCTCGCACTATGTCTACCCCTGGTAGGGACCCTAATGCTCCTACCTTACTACCACTTCCTTGCCCTCCAGAGCAGGCCATAGCTTCTTTGGCAGCCACTGTACACTTGGAGCGTAAACATGTGGCTGAACTTGAGTAGGAAAACAAAGAACTGAAGAAGACCTCAAGTGATACTACAGAGGAACATAAACAACTCAAGACTCAGTTCGATAACTTCATGGAACACTACAACGACCACCAAGCAGAACGCATTAGCTGTCCGCTCTCAGGTTGGGCAGTAAGGATCGGAGAAGGGAAATCACTCATTCTTAAAACCAGCGTTCTTAAGGCCAAAGAGTCGGCGGAAATCTTTCAGCTAACTTCTGTGTATTTCTAGTTACTTATCGTGTCAATTACTAATTCTTGGTCATTGAGATTCATGATAATTCGGATTAATATTTAGGTATAGATATTACCTTTTTTTTCTCCTTTCAAACAAATTGAAAAGAAATCTCACGGTCGAACTACCAAAATAGAATGAGCTAGAAATTCGAGCTCTAAAGGATTTGACATGGTGGATCGTTTTAATGGACTGGTCAGTCAGATCGATAGAGGCGACCAATAACTAGAAAACTTGGAATCTCACGTCTTCGGTCAGAATTCAGTGCCAGAACCTGAAGAAGAAGAAGACCCTGAGGAGGAACTGGAAGAGGCACATAAAGAAGAAGAAGATCCTAAAGAGGAACCAGAAGAGGCACCAGAGGAGGAAGATCCAGAAGAAGAACCAGAAAAATAGCCCGAGGAACAACCCGACGATGAACTAGAAAACAACGATGGATCCATCGATTCTCACTGACTTCCTTGACTAGTCATTTCCTTTTATATATTTTATTCCATTGGAATTTGTTCTTTATTCACACCTAGATGGGAAGAGTTGTTTCCCATCCGATGGATTTTACTATTTGGTTTAATTCATTGTAGACGTACTTACAATTTGTTTAATCAGAAATTATTATTTGAACTCATTAGTTGTGTTAGTGCTAAATTTTTTTAATTACTTGTACTTAAATGAAGTAGATATGTTTCATATTACTTATTTTTGTATATTGTGATTGTTAAGAATGTCTGGAACTGGCCGAAATTGCGGACATGGTCGTGGCACCATCAACATGACCCCAACCGAGCTGGCAGCCTGGATCAATTAGCATGTGGCTGATGTTCTCGCAAATCCTAACCTGAATTCGTAGGCCGCTTCGACTTGTAAGCAATACCAAATCTACTCTTGATGTTAACGTTCTATCACTCTGGTTAAGTCGTAACATCTATTAAAAAATTCTAAAGACTTGATCAAAATTTGTTGTAGGACAAGGAGTATGCACCTTCAAGTCCTTCATGGACTGTAAACCTAATCCATTCACTAGAGCGGAAGACGCTGTGGGACTCCTACGCTGGTTCTAAAAACTCAAGTTGGTGTTTGAAATTTGCAACTGCCCGGTGGCAAGTCGGGTTAAGTACACCAATGGCACTCTAGGCAGTGTTACATTGTCTTGATGGAACACTCAAGACCAGATGTTGGGTATCGAAATTGCAAACCAGACAACCTGGAATGATTTCAAGACCTTGACGAAAGAGGAATACTACCCCAGGAAAAGGTGCAGAAACTAGAGACTGAGTTCTAAAATATAAAGATGAAAGGTTCTGAAATCGAGGCGTACACCGCTCGATCTCACAAGCTTGCTAATTTGTGCCCAAACATGGTCAACCCTTCTTCCTTGAGGATTGAGAGGTACTTGCATGGCTTGTCACCCGAGTTTTAAGGTATTGTCACTGCTTCCAGACTAAACACCATACAGGAGGCAATTAGACTGGCTCATAGGCTAACTGAACAGGCGATCGTACAGGGTGAATTACCCCCGCAAGGTTCAACATTGACTACTTTAGACAGTAATAATAAGCAGAAATGGGAATCTGGTCCCACTAACAAGCAGAATAACTCTCAACCGCAACCACAATAGTCATAGAAGTTTGACAACTATCATTCATTTCATCAATCATCTTCTTCATCTCAACATGGTGGTGGCTACTCCAGCACGTTACCTAGGTGTAACAAATGCAACTACCACCACAATGGGCCTTGCAAAAAGAACACATGTGAATGGTGTAGTACGTTTGGCCATGCTGCTAAGGATTGCTGAATGAACCTTACACCTAAACAGCCAACCCAACCGAATGAACAAAGAGGTTGTTATAAGTGTGGTTAGATCAGGCACAATAAAAGGTACTGCCCAAAACTGAGGAAAAAAATGGTGGTGGTAATAGTGTTGATAACCGCAAGTGCAATGGCAATGGTAATAGTGGAGCTAAGGGAAGAGCTTTTGTCTTTGGTTCATGTGAGGCTTGTAATGATACCTCTACTGTAACTGGTAATTTTCCTGTCAATGGTTATTTTTCCTCTGTGATATTTGATTCTGGTGTTGATAGGAGTTTCATTTCGCATAAGTTCAGCCGATTACTAGATGTTAGTTCTGTAGCCTTAGACACGAACTATACGGTAGAAATAGCAGACGGTAAGATCATTGAGTCTTCTCATATATACAAGGGTTGTAAAATAAGTCTAGCAGGGCATGATTTTGATATTGATCTTCTATCTATTACATTTGGTAGCTTTGATGTCTTCGTTGGAATGGATTGGTTATCTAAGAACCAAGCCGACATCATTTGTCGAGAGAAACTTGTCCGACTACCTTTGCCTAATGGAAAGATACTTACCGTGGAAGGCGACAGGAGTGGTGCAATGGTTGGCATCATCTCATACATGAAGGCTTAGAAGTTTTTGAGGAAAGGGCATTCGGCGATTTTAGCCCTAGTTACTAAAAATACTACTGAGGAGAAATGACCGGAAGACATTCTTGTTGTTAGAGAATTTCCTGAGGTGTTTTCCAGAGGACTTACCTAGCCTTCCTCCACATAGGCAGGTAGAGTTCCAGATTGAGTTAGCACCTGGAGCAGCTCCGATCGCTCGAGCGCCGTACCATTTGGCACCGAACGAACTACAAGATTTGTCTAAGCAATTGTAGGAATTACCAGACAAGGGATTTATACATCCCAGCTCTTCACCCTAGGGAGCTCTAGTGCTTTTTATGAAAAAAGATGGAACCTTCAAAAAGTGTATTGACTACCGAGAGCTGAACAAGGTGACAATCAAGAATAGATACCCACTCACACGCATTGATGACATGTTTGACTAGTTACAAGGGTCAAGCTACTATTCCAAGATTGATTTGAGATTAGGGTATCATCAGTTATGGGTTCGGGAGGAAGACATCCCGAAGACGCCAATTCGGACTCGCTTTGGGCACTACAAGTTTGCAGTAATGCCTTTTGAACTGACTAATGCCCCAGTTGTTTTCATGGATCTCATGAACCGTGTTTGCAAACCTTATTTGGATAAGTTTGTTATTGTCTCCATTGATGACATACTAATCTACTCTCAGAATCAGGAAGATCATAGGAAACATCTGAGGATCATTCTGGATTTGTTGAAGAATGAACAATTGTATGCAAAGTTCTCAAAATTTGACTTTTGGATGTGAGAAGTGTAGTTTCTTGGTCATGTGGTGAACGAAAAAGGTATACATGTAGATCCTTCAAATATTGAAGCAATCAAGGATTGGACGACACCGAAAACGCCTACTGAGGTGCAACAATTCCTTGGTTTGGCAAGCTATTAAAGACAATTTATTCAGGATACTCAAAGTTAGCATAACCCTTGACTGCCTTAACCCACAAGGGAACCATCTACAAATAGGACAACCAAGAGGAATCATCATTTCATACACTTAAAGGCAAACTCTGTAGTGCGTTGATCCTAGTTTTACCAGAAGGAACGGATGAATTTGTTGTCTATTGTGATGCATCCATCTAGGGTTTAGTATGTGTATTGATGGAACGCAATAATGTCATAGTGTATGCGTCAAGACAACTCAAGGTACATGAAAAGAACTACACAATGCATGATCTAGAACTAGGAGTTGTATTGTTTGCCTTGAAGATCTAGAGGCACTACTTATATAGAACCAAGTGCACGATCTATACAGATCACAAGAGCCTCCAGAACATATATGACCAAAAATAGTTGAATATGTGGCAACAACGATGGCTAGAACTGCTCAACGACTATGATTGTGTCATCAAGTGTCACTCGGGTAAGGCTAATATGGTAGGCGATGCCCTTATCCTAAAGGAAACCCCTAAAAGTCATCGAGTACGCGCATTGGAAATGACCATCCACTTCGATCTGCCAATACAAATCGAGGCTGCCTAATCTGATGCCTTGAAAGTTAAGAATCTCAAGGCAGAATCCATGCAAGGCATGGAAAAATAGTTAGAGACCAAGACTGATGGAATTCGTTATTTCATTGAACGGATCTGGGTACCACAATATGGAAATTTACAAGAGCTAGTAATAGAGGAAGCTCATAAGTCACGTTACTCTATTCATCCGGGTTCAAACAAGATGTACCAAGATCTGAAAGAGTGTTACCGGTGACTGAACATGAAGGCTAAGATTGCCACCTACATTAGCAGATGTCTAACTTGCTTTAAAGTTAAGGTGGAATACCAAAGACCTCTGGTTTACTTCAGCAACCAAAAATTCCAGTGTGGAAATGGGAGCAAATCTCGATGCACTTTGTCACAAAGTTGCCTAGGACTCCCAGCGGATGCGATATCATTTGGGTTATAGTAGCTTGCTTAACGAAATCTGCTCACTTTCTACCAATCCCAGAGACTAATTGAATGGATAAGTTGACACGAATTTACTTAAGAGAAATAGTCTCTCGGCACAGTGTACCAATATCTATCATATCTCATCGTGACGCTTGGTTCACTTCATATTTCTGGAAATCTTTGCAACGATCATCGGGAACAAGGTTGGACATGAACACTGTGTATAATCCACAAACTGATGGTCAGAGTGAGCGTATGATCCAGACACTAGAAGATATGTTCGTGCATGTGTGATTGACTTTGGCAGCAACTGGGAAATTCATTTATCATTGGTTGAGTTCTCCTACAATAACAATTATCATACCTCAATCAAAGCCGCACCATTTGAGGCATTGAATGGGCGTAAGTGACAATCACCTATCTGTTGGGCAGAAGTTAGAGAAAGCCAACTTATGGGCCCTGAGCTTGTGCACGAGACGACTGAGAAGATCGTGAAAATTCGTAATCGTATGGTAGTAGCACACGATCGACAGAAGAGTTATACTGATAAACGTTGTAAGTCGTTGGAATTTTAGATTGGTGACAAAGTACTCCTAAAAGTATCAACTTGGAAAGGCTTAATATGCTTTAGAAAGCATGGAAAAATAAACCCAAGGTACGTTGGACCATTTGAGATTGTCAAACGGGTTGGTCTGGTAGCCTATCAACTAAAATTACCTGAAGAGCTTAGTGGAATACAAAATGTGTTTCACGTGTCAAATCTGAGGATGTGTCTATCCAATGAATCACTTGTTGTGCCATTAGAGGAATTGGAGATTGATGAAAAACTTTATTTCATTGAAGAACCAGTTGAGATTATGGATCGAGAAGTCAAAACCCTAAAGTGTAGCAAGATTCCTATTGTGCGTGTTAAGTGGAATTCAAAGCGTGGGCCAGAGTTTACCTGGGAACACGAGGATCAAATTAAGAAGAAGTATCCTCAAGTATTCAAAGATTAGGCATCCATTTCTTAAGATATCATTCGTACGATATCTTTTTTTTAATTTCGAGACGAAATTCTCTTCAACAAGGGAATGATGTCACAACTCTGGCGAAACCTTACATTACTTTGTTCTTACATCTCTTCGTTTTGGGTTTGTTTCAGAAATTCCAGAAGCCGCTTCTTCTAATGTCATTGTTAACTTGGCATTCTATAATCAACCTAATGTTCTAATTGTCGGGACGAAAATTTTTCAAACAAGGGAATGATGTGACACCTCGTATTCTCATGTTAACATCATGCTTGTTACCCTAACCACTCTCCGATAATTGAAAATAAATCATTTTTTATAATTTATTTTATTATATGACATTGATCATTATTGTAATTTTATAAATAGTTAACTTACCACTTCAATAACTAATAATAATTAATTTAAGTCAACTAAAACTTACTTAACACCAATGTTGATTATTTAAATTAGGAGGGTCTATGTGTAACATTTTATAAATCAACTCAATAAACCGTAACTCCCTTCCTCTCGGTTTCATCTCCATAACCCTAATCCTCATGTCATGAAAACTTACTTATTGTTCATGTGTGCTTTGCTTGTATATGTGCTGCGTATTTGCATGTATGTGTGTGTGCTCTTGTATGTGTTTCTTTTATTTTATTCTCCCAAATGTGTGTTTATGTATGTTTGTCTTTTCTTCCGCATGTATGTACGTGTGTTATCCTGGTATGGGTGTTCCATGATGTATGGTATATGATAACAATAATGGAAATTGCATGTGTGGGTAAGTTCCACGTGTGGGCGCATTGCTTTATATATAGAAACATCATATGATTTTTTTATTGCTATCTAACACAATTGAGTTCATGTGTTAAAATAAATGGTATATATATTATTATATGTATAGTAGGGTTTAATTATATGTAGTCTTGCAATTAAAATATATGCTATTAAAATATATGACGAGTATTTTTATACATGATATGATGTTAGTGATGATACTTAAGTTACGTGGTTATGGCAAATTGGGTTTTATATGCTTGCATAGTAATGGATAAATTGATAATTGACACCATAATCGAGTCGTGAAACCATAAAATTTCTTGTGATAATATTTAATAATTAATATTAATTATATATTAACTAAAATTCAGGTTAATTGGAATCCAATCTTTTGTGCTTTTGTTTACTTGTTGCTGTGCATTCAAGGTGAGTTCTCAGCCTTGTTTTACCTATTTTCTTTTTGGGGTGAAAGAAACATGTGTTCTAAACGTATTTTATATTGATCAATATTACTGTAATATCACTTGTTTACTAGTGTGACACCATGTTTAAGTCCTCCCTTTCGAACTATTAAAATATGTACTTTAGCGAGGTAATTCTGAGTAGATCTACTGGGTTTGACAAACCCTACCCGGGCTAGTAGCGCTAGCACAAAGTTCATAAAACGGGTGTTTAATTTACCTAATTTTTGTTGTTGTGACCGGTGTTCACAGCTAAGGCATTCCATTACGTTGTCAACGTCCGTTGCGAACTTTATACACTTAGTAACGTTTTTGGTAGACTAGCTGTTGGTCCATCAGATCAATTTGCAGTATAAATGAGATGTTGGATTGTTCAATATCAAAACAAACAATGGAGAAACAAAGATGATGAAAATTAAAAACAACCACAAATGAATCACAATAAGGCAATGATGATCAACATAATCAATAGTAAGAAAGCACAATGATATATTTGTGAATAAACTGCTTACAATACACACTTGCAACAAAGATAAACGATTAGGGTTTTTGTAAGCTTAATCCACAATGAAAATGATCAAAACCATATATAGCAGTCTTAGTTTCGTAGACAGTTTTGTTGCCAGCGAAACTGTTCTGCCGAACCTATAGTTTCGCCCGGCAGAAATAACAGTTTCGCTGAGAGAACTAAACAGTTTCGCTCACAATTTCACTGGACTGCAAAACAAAATAAATCTAAATACATACAAAATTAAACTAACATAATACCTATTACAAGGAAATATAAACAATCTAATCTAAGATGAGTCCAACCTATACATGATCTTCAATACTCCCCCTAGGTTGGAACTCATCGTCTTCAATCGCCTTGATTTGTCTCATTAGCTCCAGTCGCCCCCGCTACCTCTTATTTGTTCTTTACAACTACTGCAGCAACCTCCTTAGGGGCGTCAGCAAATGATTCACTTTAGTCTCTTCCTGCTTCATTAGCCCCTATGGGATGAGCACTAGCTTGCTCAAATTGTCTAGCCAAATCTTGAACATCCATGTTTAAATCATCTTGGGCCCTCACTCTTTCTGCAAGCTTTTTAACCTTTGCCCTCACACCTCTGATTTTATTGGCCAAATCATAAATAGTCTGGCTTCCTTTCTCGTCTCATCACCCGCACCTGCTTTAATATGATTCTCGCAAAGAACCAGCATGTCTTCATCATAAAAACTGAACATCTCCATCAGATCAAATACTTTGAATTCACCGCCATTCTTTACTTTGATTACCGCCTCTCCCGTATTGTTATGGTAAAACTATTTCTCAAAGTTCTACAATTGCTGGGGGAGGGGATCTGCCAATCAGACCCTATTCACGGTCTTTAGGCTTTCACCCTTAGCACAATCTTTCCCTTCCCTGTCTCCCAGACCTTGTCTTTCTTCGATCTTCTCCTCTCCGCTTTCATAAATCCGAATGACTCAAAATTGTTATTCAAGCCATTTTTATCTCCTTTTCCAGTAATTAGGCTCTTTCACTTAGATGAGCATTTAGTAATGGCAATACTGCCAGCCTCCTCAGATCCCATTTGGGTAAGGTCTTGAAAGCCTTCCTATTATGCATATAAGAGATACCACCCCCTCTCTTCTTGATCATCAACATTTTAAGGCCGGGATTATAACACCAACTGATGATTCTTTTGTCAGCCTCCTTTTTGCCCAACCCTTTCGAGTTTTGGAATAGGGAAGTCAGTTCTTTAGGCTCTTTTTATTTGACAAACCATTCTTCTTTAGCCATTTCAAACACATCTCCATCTGAGTCCCCCTTTTTGTCAATATATACTAAGGGCCTCTCATCAACCTCATAAAATTCTGGTTCTGAATCATAGTCGAACAACTATTCATCATCTTCTTCTTCATCGATTAGCCTTTTCTCTTTTTCAAATTCCTTTTTAAGATATTTTTTTCTCACTACCTCCTTACCCACCAAATCTTTATCTATGTCAAATCCCATATTGACAAACCCAGCTTCCAGTGTCTCCTCTATATTCTCCATATTTTCATTATCCTTCTCCACTCCAGAACCTCCCACTCCTTCAGTTGCTGCACCAGATGTGCTCTCTCCTGCCCTGGAGGATGTACCCACATTCAAAAATAGGTATTTGGAAGTATCAGTTAAATCATCTAACTAAGATTGAGTTAGTTGATTGGGTAGGCCGATAGTAGCTTTTAACTCATTTATTTCCTCAAACAGTTTCTTTATCAACAAGCTTTTATCCACCAACATCTTCTTCATACCTTCAATCACCTCATCCTTTTGACTCTCTCTCATCTCTTGATTAGTAATTTTTGTTTTCATCATGCTTAGTTCATTAGCAAAAGAGTTATTGAGGTTTCTAATCACATACTCATCTAATCCACCTCTCTCCTCTCTCTTTGAGGTTTCTGTAAATGATTGGTGCCTTTATTTAGTTCTTCTTTCAAACTCTCCCGCGTTAGTTTTCTTCTTTGACCTTCTTTCTTTCTAAATCCTTACCTCCTCAGCCATTTCATTCACCTCCTCTTCAAAGTCATAATCCTTTTCATTTGCATATCGTTTTCTTTTCTTAACAGCATCTATCTGTTGAGCCCTGGTCCCTTCAACTCTTTTATTTTAAGACTCGTCCACCCTCCTGATATAACTCCATCTTTCAGATGGATACATGTTTTCCCACACATGAGTAATTCTTCCACTGAAATCGTGACGGATGGCGTACTAGTCTGCGAATATACGAGTGTTTATATTCACCGGCCTTTAAACCTCCCCGTGTCTAGCCAAATTAGGAATTAGATCATCGAAAATCATCGGCAAAAATCTAGGATAAAGTAGCCATTTATCCTACTTTAACGCCATCACATTCTCAGCCATACATACAAAAATCAGTTTAGCAATGTTTTCCTTCTCTCCTCTACAGCATAGCACCATGGCTTTTGCCCAGTCTAGATTAAGTCCGCCTGATCCCCCTTTACGGTGATCTAAACACATTATTAAGACGTGAGCTATGTATCTCCATTCCTTGGAGAGGAAGGACTTCTTGATCTCTTTTCTAGTCCCAAAGACTGGTCCCTTATATCCCATCCGCCTAAATGCCTCAAACACCTCCAAATCTATCAAAGTAACCTCCTCCCCTGTATCTTCATCTAATATTAGTATCCTCGAGACTATCTCTGCTATAATAATCACCTCATTCTCTAAGACTTTGGCAATAATCCTCTGTGTGTTTCCTCTAGTATCATACTCTGCCGATCTCCAGAAATCTGTGATGTGAAGATCATAGATGGTAGTAGAATGAGATATAGCATAAGCAATAGGAGATCTCTGTAGCCAGCGAATGCAGTCACTAAAGCCAGCTGCTTTAGGATGTATATCGTCTAAGATGGCAATCATGTTTTTTCTCTCATCAAACTTTAGATTCGCCATAAAATCTAAAAGCCAGATTAAATGCATTAAAATAATGTATTAAATGATAATATTAAATAAGAATAAGAAAGAATAAAGATTACACAACAATTTAATCAATTTCACTGGCAGAAACTATAGATTCGCAGAATGAATTTTAGTTTCGGCAGGCGAAAGTATAGTTTCGCCAGCAAAAAAACATTAGTTTCAGCAAGACAGTGAAGTAGATTCGACAGGCCGAAAGTATAGTTTCGGCACAATGAAACTGAAGGTTAGTCAGTGAAACTATTAAGTTCGCTTGGAGAGCATAACCTCACAGTTTCGCTAAAAATCATGAACTTTCGTTCAGTTTCGTTGGACTATCGGTACTTTCGCAGTAAGAACTGCGAAGGTACCAAATAGTCTCAATCAAATAGATTCACAATGTTGCAGAAAAACATCGATTAAGTTATAGTCCATAGTTCG
>BJCM01000912.1:0-15004 GCA_018326385.1 Flaveria bidentis | reverse complement strand
TTAACTTGGGGTCGCTGGAACCTGAAAGTCTGCCTTCCAATACATCTCCAAGAACAGTGTTGGCCTCTTCATATTTACCTTGTTTGACTAAACAAAGACACAAATTGCAAGCCTTGTTAGCATTTGGGTCCATCTCTTGAGCCTTACGATATACTGCTTCTGCTGCTGTAAAATTTTCTAGCTGTAAATATGCCCATCCTAAATTACCCTGCATCATATTCATCCCAAAACTTAGGAATTTTACACGCTTCATTCCTGACCTATTGATAGTTGATTTGTAAAAGAGTTCAGAAATTTTTAATATTCATATGTTTACTTGTTATTACCAGTATCCTTGAAGTCTCTTGCTTGATAGTAACTTGAAATTTCTTTCCATGAGAGCGAGCGGTTTTGGTTGGTTTTCCATCAAATGTTTTCCCTTGGTATATCATCTGAAGCTTTTGCTGCAGAAGTTCTATTTGCTCCTCTATTTTGCCACATTTCTACAAATCCGTTAAGTAAGTCATGAAGAACGAAATGTACACAGATTTAATTGACTTTTTAGGTCAAACGCATTGTTAGAGATTGGATGGCAGATAAAATCTTACACATCAATCTTGTACGCTTTTCGTCCATAAGTTCTAAATCCTCTAACCACTTTGTAAAAAATCATGTTATTATAGAAATAATCAGCTTTTTGAATAAAATGATTTAAATAGTTTTAGGCGCTGAACATAGTCAAATACACACTTCGGGTGTGTTTCGACCCACTTGACTAGTTTCTTTTGTAAGGCTTTTCTCCTGCTAAAGATAAAAGAGAACCTGGAAAATTTTGAACTATTGGGACAACTTTAAAGACAAACAAATGATGAATGATACAAGTTGAAAGCACATGTTTGTTCAATGAACAAGAATCATATGACTTCCATACGTCACAACTTGCAAGGGGTATTTAGTTACCTTGTACAAGTCGATTAGGACATTGTCGAGTGATTCTTGCGCTTGCTTGGAACAATGTTCTCTGAAGGATCTAATAAGTTCGATTGCTTCTTCGGCTCTATCTTGTTGTTTCATGACAACTGCCATGTCTTTTAGGGCACTATCGACTCTATCTCCTTCATTAATTGCCTTCCAAAACAGGGCTATAGCTCCATCAGGATCCTTTTCTACCAGCTGTAAATAATTAAACAAGTCAATAAAATTATATGTCAAACGCGTGATGTAAGACATGTTTTTAACCAAGTTTTAGGGATCACAAGGCATAATTATCTTATAATCAACCCATTTATCAAGTGTTATTTGAGATCATTCGATATAACCAAATGAAGAAAATGCCACATCAGATTATAAGCAAATCAACCAATGCATCTCACTTATGCTAGTTTCAAAAAAAAAGTGACTGTTGCATTTAAACAAATTAACACCACACCAAGGTATGATACATTCAAATCTAGACACTAGATTGCTTAATAATGGTATATACATTTGAATCAAACAAAAAATTTTCTTATAAAAGATCAATATAATGATGTACAAGATGAGATGAAGTTGCAAAACAAACACATTCTTCCAGGGAGGTGACTTGAAGTAAACAAACCCTCATGTGTGAAACTAAAGGGGTGGGTCCGTGGCCAAATTTTTATTCACAGGTATTCGATATCGTTTTCTTGAGATTTGACCTTAAATTGTAATCGTAAGAGTAGTTGAAGTTGATGAAATAATTTATTTCGACTTGGGTTACAAGGTTCTGATCTTTGCTCATGCAAACCCTTGTTTGAAAAGAAAACAATTTTGAAAAGAAAAAGCTCATGGATTTTTCATCTATTTTTCTTTTCTGCACACATTTTATTTATATTCTTCCACAATATAGTAGAAAATTCTAATTCAATGGTTGAATAGTTTTTCTTTTGATCATTGAGAACCGAATGCTGATAAACTCACAGACCATCAGCATTCTACTAACCAATGAGATTAGGACCACAACTTGCAGTAGACATGTGGCTTTCAACAGACTATGATAAGAAACCGGTAATAACAAGATTAACACTTGATTTCAAATAGAGGGAATCATATGTTCACCACGACACCAGAAGGTCCAGTGTTTGTACTTTTTTAATATTTTTAACGGCAGTGTTTGTATCGTTTGATATAGTATTTTGTTCAAAAATGAGATAAGATGAGATCCAGAGTTTAGACCATACACAAGAACGCTTCTCCTCAAATAAATTATCTCGATCTCTTGATTACTATTAACAAGCAATGATCTAAAGTGATATACTAATTAAGAACTAATCTAACTAATTGATTACTATTAACACTTTCCGAATTTGGTGGCACCACAATCAATTATCACTTAGCATAATTGAGTCAGACAAGATGATCAAATCTTTTTCAACTAAGTAATCAGACGTCAAACACACACCTCGTGTAATCTACCTCTAAATTTACATCATTATACTAGAACCTCAACTCATGAACACCATTATGTACACACCAGATACCTAACTTCGATATTAATCTTAACTTTTTCATCTTTTTCCTTCAGATTTTACGTTTAAAACAAACATCAAATCTTCAACACAAGACAACACATATTCAAAGTACACACACACACACACAACTCATCGTTCCAAATTGCATATATAATTCACATAAAATCACTCGAAAACATCAAAAACACACACACACACAAAAATCAGATCAAAACGATAAGACGAACCTGAAGATATTTGGCTCTGACGTACGGACTATCACCTGACGGAAGCTTATGAACCACACGATACGCATCATCACCAGAATAAACGCATTCTTCAGTCGTTTTCTCTCTTTTAACACCCTTCATTTGTGTGTAATTTGGTTCTTTTGTCTCTAGAAACTGTTGATGAAGCCTTTGTTGAAGGTGATGTGTGGTTAATTATTATGGTTCTGTGAGATTATTATTGGGGAAATTTGAGGTTTAGGTGAAGTTCTTCAATGGCGAATGTGAATTGTGATGAAGATATGATAAAAATGTGGGGACAATGAATTTGGTCGTAAAGGAGACCAGGTTCGTTGAGTTCAGTTTGTTGAATCGGCAGATTTGTTTATTTGTCGTGTATTGTTTAAACGTCTGTATTTTCTTTCCATTTATAGGTTACGTTTCATTTATTAATTTTTTCAACAATAATAATTTTCCTAATTATTTTTCTTGAACGCGTAACAAATAGTTTAATCCAAGTCACCCGGGTAACCCATTATTGAAAGACTACTTATGCCCGCGAACATAAATATCGCTGGTGAATAGACACGCGCACATCTATTGGTCCAAAATTTTGCACAAACGTAACAACGATGGTTCTTGAAACATGAAACGGATGTCCATTAAGTTTTTCAGTTAATATTTTAGAATAACTAACATACCATTGTATCATTGTCTTCTCCAATTGATTCCACCGGCCCTTCAACTCCGGCGACCTACTGCTGCAACGAAACCATCAGAAGTTGAGCAGATCTGAATTGAATTAACAACCATCAGATCTGATGCTGATGATGGAGGTGGAGGGTCACCAGAAGTGTACAGTCGCCGGAGGTGGAGGTCACCGGACGTGGAGGGTCGATGATGGATGTGGACATCTTTGGAGGTGGTTGAAGGTGGTGATGGTTGAAGGTTGAAGGTGGTGGTGGGGGGATTGAAGGTTGAAGGTGGTGATGGTTGAAGGTTGAGGGTGGTGGTGGTGGTTGAAGGTTGAAGATGGTGGTGATTGAAGGTTGAGGGTGGTGGTGGGGGATTGAAGGTTGAAAGTGGTGGTGTTAGTGGTGGTGGTTGAAGGTTGAAGATGGTGGTGGTTGAAGGTTGGGGGTGGTGGTGGTTGATGGAGAAGAAGAAAGGTGAAGGGGGGTATTTTTGTCATTTCACACGCACTACAACAATAATTAACGTCCATCCGTTTCAGGGACCATCGTTGTTAAATTTGCGCAAAGTTTTGGACCAACCTTGTAATTTCAAACGATTAAAAACCAAAAGTGAAATCAAACTTAACCACAAGAACCACCCGTGTAATTAAGTCTTAGAGGCGATACGATTAGGCTATTAAGCTCATGGACACATTCTTTATTAATTAGGAAATTTTAACTAAGGTTTTCATGACACTTCCAAGTTTTTTTCTTTTAACTTGTTTTAAAATCACTTAATTTTCATTAAACTTTTATTGATGTTGTATACCTTCTTTATAGATGTTAAAATAGACTAAAATTAAATTAGGAAATGTAATATATGAAACTTTTACTATTTAGTGATCATATATTTTTCAAATCAACTTATAATAATGGATAATATTTACTAAACAATAAACAATTTTCATATTATAACTTAAACTGAAAAAAATAATCAATAAACAGTAGCCAATATTAATATATATTTTATTTGTCTCACTTCTAAAAAAATTAACATCTATAAAAAATTATAATAGATTGGATATATTATTATGTTAAAGTGATTGTAAAGAAGAAAAAAAAATACTTTAAGTTAGTTTAGTAGAACATTAGATAACTTAGTTGAGATTGTGTGAAGCTAAGTAGCTAATCCTACTAGTTGTATACTTAATACATAACACAAAATATTAAAGTTATCATTGAATCATGTGTGGAAATATTGAGTTCGGTGAAGTCTGAAGTTCAATTAAGCATTTAAACTGGCTACTATATTTAGTATAAAATTATGTGCAATTGAAACCTAGAGTAGCCCATTATCAAAAATAATCAGCACAAAACTAAAATATTTGTTAATTTCTTATCATTCTAACTGAAATCCTACTTCGTTATAAGTTGTTTTTATTATATAAATTAAGTTAATTTGTTCCTCACTCGAGTCCATAAATCCCAATTTCAATTGTTTCTTGCATCATCAAGATTCAAAACTCCAAAAATCACATAAAATCTTGCAAGACTCGAAGGTGTTCGTTCATGAGCTACTCGCTATCGGCTCACTAAAAGCTTGAAATGAATTAAATTTAAAGCTCGAGCTCAACGAAGCATATTGTCAATATATATTTAATTTCCTGTATTACAAACTTTGAATCTTTTTTCTCCACATCTTTGTTCATAATCTAATGTAAATGTATTATCATCTTCATAAACCCCAGTTACTAGCTTTTGATTTTTTATTTTTTTTTGTCTCTTTTCTTGAGCGGGATTTACGGGGTACGTTTGTTTGTTTGTTTTCTCTTTTCCTGCATTTTCTTCTTTGCTTCGGCTGTGATCCATGTGTAGCCAGCAGGAATCACAAACGGGTCTTGAACGTTATTTGTACATGAAGTTGAAACGCTCATTGATGAGCTCGCGTGTTGATATGGAGCTTTGATCCATTGAAACCACGACGACGAGCTTGTGGTTGCTGCAAGATTGCGGTCCATGGCTGTAGGACTCGTAGGTGGTGTAGAAAATTCATCCAACGGCTGTAATTCTTCAAATTTTGTGAATGTAACTAACACCCTTACGGTTGGGATCACTGGAATAGCTACCTGTAAGTATAAAACCATCGTCAGTAAGAAACATTAGCCGAACTCGCGGTTTATAACGGGCAAATTTACGAATGAGTCGAAAGTCATTCTTAGACGGGTCAAAAGTCACCCAAAATGTATCTACTAACACATATAACTTCGAATATTGCTTTACTTAAAAGTTACATAATTATTAAAATTCATATCCGTTAATGCGTAAAGGTACTAAGAAAACTATGAGAGAAAAAAAGTGTTTGCGGATCAACTCAACCTGACATACTTTGACATGTTAGCCCCAAAAAAAGACATTTTAGCAAATAATGCGAAGCGAAGCAAACCTTAACAGGAAACGTGCCCGTTGGGAGTTTCGTGGTAAGTAACTCTCTTAATCTTCGTACCGCCTTCACTTTATTCGCCAAAAGATCAAGCAAAGGCAAAAATTCATCGGTATGCAATGGAAAATCAGGCGAAAGCCATAGAACGGGCCTCAACCCTTTCTTATACTCGTTCTCGTGGTTCGCATCTCCTTTCGTACCGACACTTTTGGCTTTTCTTTTCTCATCTCCGTTGGCGACAATCTCTATAGAACGTCTTCTGGACATAACTTGACTTTGACTAGTCGTAGGATCGCGTTTCCTCCATCTATCAAACCACCCTTTCTTTCCCTTTTCGTGTTTATTACACTCGTTCTCATGACTAGAACCATCTTCAATCGGGATCTCTCTTCGCTCACGAAAACCACGCTGATGCTCGATAAACCCATTGTCATTTTCATTGTTTTGATCCAAAGAACTGAAATTTAATGCCTCTTTGAGCTGCTTTCGCTCTTCATCAGTCAAAATATCACTGAACTCTTCGCTATCTGTTTCGTTTTCATCACAATTCGCATATAACTTCTCATCTGATTTAGCCCCCGGGGTCCTTCGAGACTTGATACTCACAACAACATTTTGCATATCGTAAACTTTAGCCCTCCAACTCCCCACACTTTCCGTCTTCTCTAACCCTCTCCACGTCATCTGTGGCACGAGAACCGCTTGAGTCACATCAATCCCGGGCCTAAATATACTACTCTTAGACATGGCTTGAACCTCCTCGTGCACCTCTGCATCAGTGGCTAACCCACCTGCACCATGTAACGCGCTCATCACTTCTTTATCCTTACGCGAAATCACACAAAGAGACCCGGGCTGCACCCTCCCATCCTCAGAACCATCACCAAGGAACAAAAACGTTTGATCCGCTCGTTGAACTCTAAAACCATCAAAACCGGCTAGAGTCATATCAGCCCTCAAATTGGCACCGCGTTTCCATATCTTGTAAGTATCAGAAGGCGCGATCCTGGATATGAATGGGATCACCGCGCTTTCAAACTGGAATGTTATCTCCATGTAGAAATCGCGCATTCTTCTCATTGTTGCTAACAACCGCGGTAATCTTCTGCACCATTTAGCCCAAGCTGTGGGCTTGTAGTGTTTGATCATAACCTTAGCAATTTGTTCTTCATGGCTGCATATAGCTTCCTGTAACGCGCTCCAACCTTGCTCATTCTGCAAGCTCCAATCAGCACCAGCGTGCGTAAGGAGCTCAGCAGCAGCAATGTCACTGTTTTTGACAGCTAAATGCAGTGCAGTGTCGCGGTTGGGGACATCGCGGCGGTCTATCACCGCCGCGATGGCATCAGCCTTGGCTTCCTCTGCTACTGAGTCGGCTTCGGTTTGGACCTCAGACGGGCCAATTAGCCGAGGGAGACCCGCGATTATGTTCTTTAGACCAGTGTAATCTTTGGTTAGTACTGCTTTGTGAACAGGACTATGGGAGTATGAACTAACATCTAGGGTTTCCATTGGAGCAAAATTAGGGCAAAAGTTGATGTTTTTCACTCGATTAACCCTAATCAACCATCCAAATCAACATAAACTGAATTGAAATTGAAAACCCTCGTTTGGATTCTCAAATGAAATCGAATTTATGCATCGGATTAACCTAAATTCAACCCACAAACAAGAATTAGATGAATCATCAAGAATGATCAGGTGAACATAATTTCATATACAGTGATGGAAACAAGTGGAATAAGAACACAAGCAGCTAAATTGAACAAAACCCAATTCAATTTGAATAAAAAACATACAATTGGAACATAAATAGAACAAGATTCGAGTAAATCGGACCTTCTGATGATCTTCAAATGGGAATTAAGAACATAATTAAAGGGTTGTGATGATGTTCAAAGGGGAATTGAAAAAAAGGCGACAGAATCAAAGAATATTATGTACAAATTCCGCCATTGAAGGAAAAAGGGTATAATTGTTTGTGTTAGAAAGGAATAACGAAATTCAAAGAAAGCATAAAGAATATATAAAACTATGAACAGGGGTTATAGAGATAGAAGGATCAAAGTATGGGATTCTTTAACATATTAACAGGAACAAAAGATAGTGGAAAGTGTAAAATTTAGGTATTTTTGTTTAAACGCGACTCAATTCGTATATACTCTGGTAATGTTTGTTTAAACGCGACTCGATTCGTTTATACTCTTATAAAACTGTATGTTTTGATTGACTACTCGATTGCTCGAATAAATTTATAATATCACCAAGTTTTTTTTTATATACAATCACTTTGATGTTTATTATTTAAGACTTGTGTGATTTGAGATTGTTGTTAACATGTATAAAAAGAATAACAATTCATCCAAGTACAAAAATTGACTTATCCTATGGAATCGTACACCGACTAGAGTTGAATACGAGCTTAAATTCCAACATGAATTGAACATTTCAATATTATTAATTTTTTTTTTAAAGATATAGTGTTGAGTATCTATTTTTAGAATGTAAATAAAAATAAATAATAATGTCAATTATTTTGTTGTGAAAATAAGCGTTAAAGAAAAAAATATAAATACAAATGAAGTATAAAATGGTAGGGTTGGTGAGGGCCACCATCAAGTCATCAACGTCGGTGAATCCGTCTTTCTTCTAAAGAATGAAATAAAAGTTTCTTTGGCATTAAATATACAAGAAACTTTGAATTGTGGAGTGAATCCATGAGAAATCAGTTAAGATGTCACCATCAATACATTTTTTCTATGCAAAATAAACATGTAAAGAAAATAAACTTTTATAAAAAAGACCAATGACTCGAAAGAATATTTAAATATATTACTACTAAATAAAAAGAGAATAATTGTTTATTACACAAATATGTATATTAAAAAGTAGTAATATTTTATTAGAAAGAAAATTTTGACCATAAATAAAATGGGGCGGCTCATACCCATATCACTCAATGCATCCATTGTGGATTTTTAATTGGTTTTTTCTTTAGATTTATATCCATCCGTATTCATGTCTATATACCTCTGTAGATGTCACTTTCACCATCATGTACACTAGTATAGAGACGTATATGCCCTTTCATCATCGTATAAACCCGTATTTAATAAACTAAAAGGACGAAATGACTTGTTGACAAGGGGACGACGGCAAAAATAGAAAGAAATGCATGTAACACCTAAAAGAACAACCTGGAGGTAAACTGAATAAAATAAATAGAGGTAATTGTAACATATAAATAAGGGTTTTGCTATACCTAAAAAAAGAAGTTCTAATTTCACACACAAAACTCAAAAGGTCGATCGGGATTGTTTCAATGATCATTTAAAAAATAGGAGACCATAAGATTTGACATAACATCCAAACCGCCGTGTGATAAAAACTCAAAACAAATGTTTAAACGATAAGTGTGTCACGAAATTTGACATAACCTGCAAAATTGAAAATACCAGTGGGATTAGAAATGGGCGGTGTCACTATAGTGAACCCTAAAAGAATTATTAATTTTTTTGTTAAAACAATTCAACGGTCATTAATGATGGGCTTGGGCCGGCAATCACACGATATGATGTGTGAATGTGTCTACAGAAAGAAATGAAAAAGTCTTTTGTTGATAAGGAATAATAAGTCTTCAGCACACTATAAATTTTATAGTTGAAAGTTAGGGTGGTTGTAGCTTTAACAAATCAAACCTTAGTCATGGAATTAGACTGGTCAAACCATCTAAGGCTCATGTTAATCAGTTTTCAGCCCAAAGGCTAGTCGGCGAACAAAACCGTTAACGATTTTTCAACATTTCCAACGACGCACCAGTTCAATTGGTAAATCATAAGCCTTGAGAAACATCCAGCCAAAAACATGAGACAATGACAACAAATTCAAATCTTTACTAAATCTACTATTAAATATACAACATTTATTTATGCTAGGACTTGAACCATCACTACTTGAGATAGACATCTTTCAACGCCTTTGGTGGTTATGCTTTAATTTCTACCAATTTCCTCATACTTTAGTCCGGTCCACATAAACCAGTCGGCTAACAAGAAGCCAATGATTCTAAAAGTTCTAAAAATAGACCGGTTCAATTAGCTAGTCTGGACTCACAAACTAGTCAAGACCCTTTATATGTGATGATTGTGACTCGAATCATGTGAATTTATCAAACAATTTGCTTCAGTACTAGTCAAGAAAATGACATTGGAGGTTTGGTTTGGTTTTGACTTCTAGCAAGTACATAGTATAGAAGCCAATTGTTTGCTAAATTCACATGATTTGAGTCACAATCATCCCATGACAATCATGACTCATTGTTCAAAACATGAGTTGAGTCACAATCATCCCATGACAATCATGACTCATTGTTCAAAACATGAGTTGAGTTGGGTAAGAAAGTTATATATCAATTCATTAGGTCAACTCAAATTATATTTGCTCGTGACGGACAATTTTGCAGAACTTACTAATACAGTAACACCACCATTCACTATTGTAAAAATCAGGATTGCAAAACTTACTAACACCACCATTCATCATTTTAAAATTCAGGATTAGTCGTAGATTAATCAACGAGCAATCACAAATCAGCCCTTAACCTAGTATTTTTTGACCTAATCGGCCAATTAGTTGCTAATTGGTCAAAATCAAACCTAGACGGCTAAAAATCTGTGATTCTAACCTGCCAAATTCTAGCGAGTTTCTAGCAACTTTGAAAAAAAAAGCCAAATCTGAGAGATTACAGCCAAAACTTAGAAATTCCAGCCAAATATGGGTATACATATAAAATTGAACATTTTTATATAAAAAAATACATACAAGAATGTGTGTATTTTTATCTATACAACTAAAATTTATATGTAAAAATCTCAATCCAATTAATCCATACTCGATACCTCACCCGCCCAACTAACACCTAACGATTTTTAAGAGCACCAATATGTGTTACCACCACTTACTACTACGGATATGAAAAATGGGTATAATGGTGTTATAGAAGCTTTATCTTGAAAGCATATACAACCAAAAACATTAAGTTCCACAATGCAAATTAAACGTACATGAGAGGCAAAAAATGGTTTTCTCAGCCTCGAATACCTTCTAAAGCATAAATATGGTAAAAAATATTGGTTTTAATAAAGTACTAGAAAAGTCAAAAACCCATGTTTCAAAAGACAGGTATCTATGGTTCTAGTCTTCGTGGGTCACGAGGAAAGAGTGATGTTTTACGAATGTTGTCCAGGGCGCAGAAAAGCATCACAACACGTTCCAATCCGACTCCAAACCCACCATGTGGAGGCGCCCCATACCTTCAAAATGCAGCAATCATAGTTAAACTCGGTGTACTTGCTTATAAATCTTTTGATGTAGGTTGAAGTATATCCGATAACGGGTAATCTAGCTTAATATAAATACACAATTTAGAATAATGTAACAGAAAAAGCTTATAGGTTCAACAAACCTATCAAGAACAGCATTAAAGATTGCATTTCACACATTGCTCTTAGTTTCAAGATTTCTTGTTTGGCTATTAAAGATGTTGC
Organism: Flaveria bidentis; assembly: GCA_018326385.1. Classification (NCBI taxonomy): domain Eukaryota; kingdom Viridiplantae; phylum Streptophyta; class Magnoliopsida; order Asterales; family Asteraceae; genus Flaveria; species Flaveria bidentis. The sequence continues at coordinate 3,667 of BJCM01000912.1, read as the reverse complement.
CAATACTTGAAAAGAGAATGTACCTGAAGGCATCGATATATGCTGATATTGTTTTAACATCAATCCCACATTCTTTTGCACGTGACTCCAGAAGTTCAGGTACATGCACACGTTGAGCTCCTGAAATTATCTCCTCTCCTGAATATAATGCAACAGAGAGTTTACAATGCCTGCTATGCGTTTTCCCTAATAAACTTCAAAATTATATATATTTTTATGGAGGCCTTGCCTCTAATGAAAACATCAAACGAGTTGCTATATTTGTTGTTGTCAGGACAAGGCATTGTATAAAAGGGACGAACTGCCAGAGGGTAGCGGTGCAGTATATAGAACTCAGTCCCATACCTACAATCAATCAATATATTAATACACAAAAAAAACAATATTAAATAATAAAACAAAATATTAGTAAATAAAAAAAAGCAAGTCAAAGTTGAAGAATATCACGTACTTTTCAAATACAAGTTTTCCTAAGGTTCTTTCTGATTCTGTGTTAAGGTCCCCAAGTGGGTCTACCTCAACGCCCGCATCCTGTTGAATCAACATCCGCAAAATTATCATTGATAGGCTCAATGAGCAATAACATTCTTAAAAGTGGCAAAATTAGTGGTTCTGGTGCACTAATGTAACTGGGCAATACATGTCAGGTCTGATTGATTCGACACGAAAACACTTTGTCAAGACTATACCAATTTTTTATAAAAATTACTGTTTTCAACATAATTTACAACACTATTTCTTTTGAAAGACTTTTTTTGGCAATTTTTGACATGTTCCATTTTTTAACTTAATATTTTTTCCCACCAATACAACATGTTAAATGTATAACATAACGCCTATCAACTAGTTCATAATTGCATGGACAAAAATTGCCACATCTAATTGCTTTAGAAAATATCACTTGCCAAATGAATGAAAAGTGTCATTCCACTAACCTTTAGCATTTGAATACCTTCTTCAAACGTAAGTCGTAAGGTTTTCCTTAAGTACTGCATAGTTAATAACATCAACATTGAAACATAAGTATATGTATTGATAAATACCATCCCATATATAAAATTTACGCAAATGAAAAAGAATTTTCTTATTACTTTCAAAGGTTTGAAAGGATACTGCTTCCCAATAGCTTCTAGCTCTTTCTGGCATCTTTCATTCAATTTATCAAACATTTCAACAAAAAGGCGGTCCACTACATCCATCACCTATATGAATTCAACCATCAGAACATTTTTGAAATCTTGAAACTTTTATATTACAAATAAATTGCCAATACCTCAGAATAATGCTCCTTAATCTCCATTTCCACATCAAGACCTGTGAATTCACACAAATGCCTGTGTGTGTACGAGTCTTCAGCTCTAAAAACAGGACCAACAACAAAAACACGCCCAAAATCACCACAGATGGCCATCTGTTTGTGAAGCTGTGGTGACTGAGCAAGACATGCTGGTTGTTTCTTGTATTCCAGTTTAAAAACAGCTGCACCACCTTCACTTGTGCCTGCGGTTAACTTTGGAGTCTGGATCTCGACAAAATCTTCATTCAGTAAAAACTGCCTAAACAACTGCAGAAAATAATATCAAGTTAGGCTTAGTTGAGAGTTAAGACCATAATACTGCTTATGATAATTCTAAAGGTGCAAAATGCAAAATTAGCAAGGTTGGGTACGTGGTCAATACGAAAAAATTAAGGCACCGATAAAAAGATGTTATACATTTGACACTTGGCACTCAAGACGAAAAATCCCTTGATTTGCTGGTGTTCGCATGTCCAAGATCCTATAGTTCAACCGCGTATCCTGATTAACACGAACAAGTTGTTCTCCAGCCTGCATAATTAAGTTCGAAGAACATTTCAATATACAAAAAGAAGTAAATTGCAGTTGCTTCAGCCATGTATTTCATATGAAAGTAATAACACAACATAAAATTGCTGAAAACTACTATTAAAGTTAATATTTAACAAATTCCATCCAAATCCCCAATATTATACCTCCAAAGCCTTCTCAATATCAACCTCACTTCTAGCAGCATCCTCAACATTTATAGGAAGCACAGGAGCAGCCCTGTTAACAGAATGAATCTTCCTCACTTGAACTTCAACCTACACATATTACATTCAATATCCCCTATCAATAATGCAGATCACACAATCTATTTGCAAACATTTCAGTAAACAAAAAACCCTAATTCAACAATTCAAATCAACATAATCAGCATAACCATCATCCACACTATCACTCACCTGCTGAGAGGCACCTTTAATGGCGTCAGGTGGAACCGTCACAACACCTTCAATATCAACAAACGACTCTTTGCTAATAGCAGTAGCATACTTCACCATTTGAGCACTAACAACCTCCGGAGCCACCGTCAACACACACTGCACCGTGTATCCATTCTCCCTAACAGTCAAAAACGCCATCTTCTTCCCTACAGCACGAATCGCCTGAGCTCGACCCCGTATCAACACCGTCTGATCCTTCAATTCATCGGTCAGAGAACTGACCTTAGTCCACACACGACCGGAGACCACCTTCGATTGAAGATCTGTTATCGGAATGTCGCCGTAGTTGGCGGCAAGAGGATCGGGGCCGTCGATGGCGACACCGGCGACGCCGGACGCGGCGGCGGCCGCCGCCGCGGCTTCTTGCTTACGGCGGAGCTTTTCTGCCTTGGCGGCTTCCTTTTTCGCGGCTTTTTTGCTGGTTTCTTGTGATGGTTGCTCTGGTTCCATTGGAAGATTGTTAGGGTTTGTGGATTGACGATTGAAGATGATGGTATCAGTGAACCGTTTAGGGTTTGTAGGGTTGATTATTACTCATTTCGACATTTGCTTTTGTGGATGTTAATAAAGAGTAATTACGATTCTAGTCCCTCTCTTTTGAAACAAGTACCGGTTTAAGTCTAAATTTTCTTTTTTATAACGGTACATACGGTTTTTAATTTTGTTATTTCAGTATCTGAGGTTTAAAATGTCTTTTTTTCTAATGTTAAATGGAAGGGTTTTTTATAAACACGTAAGGGATTGTTTATCTACCTTACTAAGATAATTTAAAAATAAAAAGCATCTTGAAGAATACACGTTTCGATTGTTGTATCCTAACACATTGACGAATTATCTTAGACTTAGAGACCTATTTTAATGGACTTATACTAAATATGAAGCCTAGCCAATGCTAATATTTAGTTTTTCGTTCTTGCTAGTAAAGATACAAAAAGAATGCATCTTTCAAAGACGTCTGTTTGAATAAAAATTTATTTATGTAAAATTATGTTTATTTATTTATAATAATTTGTTTTGTGTACATTATTGTATTAAGCTATATTATACGGTTAGGAAAAGCATCTTGATTTTATTTTTAATTTAAGAAGGGTCCATTTTTACTATACGAAATAACAACTATGCCTACATGGGTGGTTTACATGAACTTCTTCAACAAGAGAGAAGTTTGTGGTGTGGTTGTAACCTTTTACTGCTTCCCTAAATGAGATTGTTTGGCAGTCTTTTAATCAGCCTCTTAATCCGCCTCTTAATCAGTCTCTTAATCAGCCTCTTAATGGTTCAGATGTCTGAATGGTTCAGCACTTAATGGTTTAGACTGTTTGTTTCGCGAGCACATGTCTGAATGGTTAAAAGATTTACCTCTGAATGGTTAAGCATCATA
>BJCM01000911.1:0-11402 GCA_018326385.1 Flaveria bidentis | reverse complement strand
GAATTATAGTTAGTTTATTATTACAAAGAAAAGACTTTAAATAATGATTTAAATCATTAAAAATCATTACTGGTTCAAATGTTGTTGTATAAAAATTATAAATATTGTAAATAAAAATGTATTTACACTTATTACTTTTGTTAATTATATCAAACGATTAAAAATTTGTTTCGTTATGATAAATTGTGATATTGATGAAATCTTATTCACTAAAATGGAAAAAAAAAATTCATTATGAACTTTATATATATCAAAGCCTAAATTCCCCCATGAAACCCTAGATCATGTTTAAATATTAATCTTATCATTAAAACTTAAATCTTGTAAATATATATACTTAGGTACCTTTTGAAGAACTACGTTGGAACGTTGCTTACTATATTTCTTATTAATCGTCAATTATATATTTATTGACCAAGTGGGTATTTCTATACCTCTTTCTATATTTTTACACTTTGGGGTGAAACATGTTACTTTATAAACTTCGCACTTGTAAACACGTTTGATTCTTGTAAACTTATGGCATTTCACCTGTATGTTGTGGTTATTTGAATTTTGTGGCTACCATGTAATGTCGAATATATGTACAATCATTAACTATTGCTAGCCTAGCGAAGTCATAGACCTATGGGCCAGACAAGCCTGTTTGGTTGATCCAAGTACACTTAGCTAATTGTATATATTTGTAAACGTTTGAGACTTGTAAAACTTTGTCGAGGTTTTATTGTGCATTCTGTCTTACATCCCTAGTTACTTTGTTCTCTAGCTTACAACATGAATTGCCATCTTTTATATACTTATGTATCGAAAACTATGGAAATCTCACCAATATTATGTTAACATTTTATTTTTAACATGTTTCAGGAAATACTCAAGCTTGATCGCCATTTTTGAAGTTGTTCACACCTAGGAATGAACCTAGTTAACTTAACGAATGAGCTTGTTATTTTTTTTATATATTGTGTTCTTATTTGAGACTTATGCTTGTAATGTACCTTTCAAACTTATAAATGATATATTTGGATTTAATAATAGCGTTATGTGGCTGTGAACGATCTTAACTCTTACTCCTCGACGTTTCTGCCGTCAAGGTTGGGGTGTGACAATCAACATCTGCATCTTGAATCAACATCAACGTAGTCACGACTGTTCTTACTATCATCTCCATCAAATCCGAACTCAATCATGTAAGTTTCACACATCTATATACTTGGTTTCACTTAGGGATCAAAAGCCCTAAGTTAGATTCCGTTAACTACTCCGAATTCATGTTTAGTTTGATCCAAATTGATTCTAGGGTTCTTATGAATTGGGGTATTTTTACAACTAATATTTTTAAACATTTAAATAGGACTTTTTAGCAGATCTGGGCTTTAGCCCAACCGGTTAACATATCACCCTTGTATGCAGAAGGTCTTGGGTTCGAACCCGGCCTCCAACACTTATTTTTAGGCCAATTTTATATATTTTAAACTTTAAGAAAATATACTAATATGTTATTTAATCAAAGTAGAAACTATTTTGATAATTAAAACTTTTCAGAAATTATTAAATTAATTTTAAAAGTATTAAAAACTTATGATTTCAAATTTAAATACTTTAAAAAGGATGGCAAAAATTATAAAACATTATTAATTATTTTATGTAATTTAAATGTTATTATTGTTCAATTGTAAATTATTTATTTAAAAATATTCTAAATATATATGTTAAATAAATAATTATTTAAATAGTTATTTAAATAATATCATCTAATCATTTAACCATGTTATATATAATTAGTTAATAAAGTTATTCCTTAAAATTTCATTTAAGATTATTGAAATTTATAAAATAATATAACTTTCTATTATACTTTATTTTTATTTTAAAAGCTTGATATTATAAGACCTTTATAATAAATCATATAAAAGCTCAAAACTTTATAAAATGATTTTAGGTTATTTTAAGGTCATTTAAACTAAATATTAAATTAATTATCTTTATCAAATTTTAAATAATTAAATATTAAATTAATTATTTCTTTTCACACATCATAGTTAATCTTTATTAACTCAATAAATTAAGTTATTGAATTCTTATTTTTAATTGATTTATTTTAACTTTATTAAACCAAAATATAATCGATTGTTTTATTTTATCTTATTTAATTTAGTTATTAAAAACCCCAAATTTCCAATTGAAACCCTAACTTATACTTACTCTTGAATCTTATCTTTATCTAATTCTGAAACATCAACCATTAGGCTGAATCATAAAAAAATCATTGGAGCTTCGTTTAAATTCTTATCATCACCTTATATATATCAGGTGAGTTCTTTATGCTCATTTTTACTTTATTTACACCTTTTGGGTAAAACATGTTAATCTTATAAACTTACACTTGTAAACATCTTGATACTTGTAAATGCACACACAATTCATCTGTACCTTTTTGTCATGGTTATGGATATTACTATGAGTGTTATATGGGATACATTATATGTTAACAATCATTAACTATTGCTAGCCTGACGACGTCATAGATCTATGGACTTGACAAACCTAATTGGTTAATCCAAGTACACTTAACTAATCGTTTAATCTTGTAATCTGTCAAGATTTAATTATAACTATATGTGTCCTATAAACTTGCATAATTCATAATCATTGACATAAATTGCTACTTGTAAACCTTTATATATATATATATATATATATGTGTGTGTGTGTGTGTGTGTGTGTGTGTGTTTAACCTATTGAAACTAACAAACTTTTAAAATTGACCCTTTTATTTTTAACATGTTTCAGGTTGATACTTGTGGATCTCTTCGTGCTCATATAGGACTTGAACTTAATTTAATTAAATTTTTTATGTTGTTATTTATATCTTGTTTGTATTGTAATGATTTAATAGATTTGTAATGTTCAATGAAAAATGATATTTAATATTACTAAACTTATTTAGTTCCATATGCTATGAACAATTGTTTCACATTCGTCCGCCCCGATGATTCCGCCGTCGGTCGGGGTGTGACATTGAAACATATTGTATCAAACGAGACTTGAACGCATAACCTACACATTAAAAAACCATGAGATGGCTCATTCCAAACCAATTGATATGGGGCTAATCAACTGTATCCAATTTAGTGGTAATTAAATAGAGATCCACACATTGGTTATTGAAAAGACTAGTTTGATTATTAACCGAATTAGTTATCGCTAAAAGTGTAAAAACCTACTTGGTGTAACTGGTTCGGTTCGACGACTAGCTATTTAATTGAATTTAACCACATTAAACTGTTTTTATTAATGAATAAGATAATCGGTTTGTGATTCGAGAAGCGGTAACTAGGTAGAAATGGTTACGATCAATTATGTAACATCTCGTATTTTCGTTAAATTAAAAGTTAACCTTGATAAGTTCTTGTAAGGGTCATTTATGTCTTTTATGAAACTTTGAGGGCTTGTTATGCATGTTGAGTTAAATTGGGAGTTAATAAATTAATTTACTAATAATATTGTTATAATAATAATAATAACTAAAATAATAAGTATAATAATAATAATCATAATAACAATGGAAATAATAATAAATAATAATAACTATAATATTACTGATATTAATAATGATACTAATTTTTATAAAAGTATAGAAATTAACAAATTAGTTAGAAGTTAAACTTAAACTAAGTTCAGGGGGTATTTATGTCTTTTGAAACTTATAATTTTAATATTTGCATTAAAATATAACGTTATGTGATTGTGAACAATCTTAACTGTCACATCTCGACGTTTCCGCCGTCAAGGTTGGGGTGTGACAAGTTAAAAACCAGTTAATGTTGGATTGATTAACAACTAGTTCAGTTATAAGTTAGACTAACTAGCTTCTTTGCCCACTGTTTGGCTGGTGAAATGGAACTTGAGGCCCAACCAATCCATGGTTTAAAAATTAAAAATGATCCGACCGACTGGTACAACCCAATATTAAAAACAATGCTTTTAAGTTTTAAGTTTTAATTGCAAACACGATCATATTAAAATGTTAAGGGGCTGTTTGATAATTTCTGAATGATTACGTGCTGAATCATTAAAATGTTTGATTAAGAGTTAGTATATCGCTTATGTTATTCGTTGTCCGTAATTTTTTTCAGTGTATTCGACCCTATCCGTCGCGTATAGTGCGGTTAATCGACCTTATACGTCGCGTATAGTGCTATAGTGTGACTGTTTTACATTCGGACCCTTTATTTATTTATTTATCACTGTTTTCAGACTCGGATTGGACCGGGATTCGGAGGTCATACCAATCTGTTTTCAAGGAACTAGCTGGTTCGAACTGGTTCGGTGGTCCGACTAGGAACCGTGTTGGACTGGATTTTGTTTTTTTTTTATTATAGTTTTTTGGATTTTAATGAGTTTAACAGGTAGTTTAAACTACGAATTAAAGTGTTTGACATAAGATTATTGTTGAGTTTTTTATATATAATTATAAACTACACATAAAATATTTATATTGAATTGTATATATAGTTATATATCTAATATACACATATATAATCATAACATCACCCCGTTCTTAAATCCGGTATGATTGGTTCGACCAGTTAACCAATAAGATGACCGGTTAGCCGTTTGACCCGGTTTTGAAAATATTTTTATTTATTTATTTACTTATTTTTATTTGTTAATTGTTACGGACTCATGCAAACATTATTTTATTATTTGAAAGTAGAGGGCCCACTTCTTCAACGGAAAACCGGAATTAGATGAACATGGTGATGATGATGGGAGAATAAAACCCGCATTTTCATCGCCAATGAAATCCTCATTTCCCCCCAAAATTCCAAAATAAGAAATCAAAACAATTTTAGTTAGGGCTTTTTATTGATCTTCAATTAACACACCATTAGATGATCTAAACATCTTTGTAAATTGTAAGTAAGCACATTCAATCGATTGCTTCATTTCAAAGCTGCAATTCGCAGGAAATCCTCGTAAGTTCAACTTCTGTGCCCCTTTTATTTATATATTTTCCTTAATCTCACAGGTTTTCATTCTTAATTAATTGCTTATGTTCATGCTGTTGCTTTGTGATTTAGTGGTTTTCCCCATTTCGTTATCCCTGAATTTCGTTTGATGTTTCTGTTGTGTCTCTTGTAGAGATTTCTCCTTATAAGTTATAGCACCACATTTGCTTTCATTTTTCTTATTTGTCAACAAAATCTTGCTAAATTGTCAAAAGGGTTACTGCCTTTATAAGGATTAACGATTAGGTTTGAATTTTCAGAAATATAGGCAAACTAACGATTGAAATTGGTTTAAGATTGGTTATTTATTCGAGTCTTAAAAACTATAATGATGAGATATTGGCAAAACAAATAGGGTCTGTTTAAGTTTCAACGTTAAGAAGCATAAACTTGAGCCTTTATTAATGGTGTTTTTCATCTTTGATTGGGTATAATCTTTGATGGAAATTCTGGTAAAAATAACTTTTCTTTGAATTCAACCTGCAGATCTATAGAGAGAAACTAAAGGTTGAAGAAAGAGTTTGATAGGATTGCAGGTTATTGAATCTTTAAGTAAAACTGAGCTTCAATGGGGGATCATTTTGTCTTGCTGGCTGATCGATTGCTCACTGAATCGTTACTTGAGGGTATCCTTGAGAGTAAAAGAAGATCAAACCCAGAAAATGAAGATATTGTTACTGATGTTTGTAGTCATAACATGGATCTTAGTTTGGGATCAATACGAAAGAAATCGGCAGAATGCAGGATCTGTCATGATGAAGATGAAGAATTGAACATGGAGACACCATGCGCATGTCGTGGCAGTCTGAAGGTTATCAATTTAATCTTATCTCATGAAATTAATTTCAGCTTAATTTAGTAAAATTTAAAACCTTAGAAGGTTATTGAAATGTGAAGAATTTATGAGTTTAATCTTCTCAATATGTTTTCAGTATGCTCATCGCAGATGTGTTCAAAGGTGGTGTAATGAGAAGGGAGACACCACATGCGAGATTTGCCTTCAGGTTTGTCAGCAAAAATGATTTAAAAGATTATATTCTGTCATTTTGAATTAAACAAGTTTATCTCTACTTACATAGACCAATTTACATATCAATTCAGTTAAAAAGGTTTGATCTTTTGAATATTCATGTTACTCGTGTTTCAGCCGTTCAAGCCTGATTATACATCACCGCCTCCATTGTTCCATTGTGATGGCATTCCACTGAATTTCAGGTATTGTTTTAAGCACAAGGATCTTAAAGTATGTACAATGTTGCTAAATTGGCACCACAAGAATCTTTAATTGTGTACAATGTTGTTCTGAAGGGGTAACTGGGAGATTTCAAGAAGGGATCTTTACAATTTAAGGTTTTCAGCAATGAGTTCTGCTGGTCATGGTGAACGCGAATCTGATGAGCATACTCCTAACTCCAGAAGCTTGATTTATTGCCGTGCAGTTACTATAATTGTATGTTCACTCTATATGTCATGATCTGCTAAACACTAACATTTCATCATAATCAAGTTCTTTTTCATGAACAAAATCAACCTGCAGTTTATGACTCTTCTTGTGTTGCGCCATACTCTGCCAATCATCATCAATGGAACAGGAGGATACACTGTTACCTTATTCATGGTAATGTGGCACAAAGCACTTGTTATTTTCTTTACTTTCTTTATGTTTTTTTTCAAAATATATTGCTTTTGATGCAGATGGTCATGTTAAGGTCCATTGGTGTTCTACTGCCAATATATATCATGGTTAGAGCTTTTGCTGCAGTTCATCGCCGACAACAAACACAGGTAATCGTTTATACTGTAATGTGTATATATTAGATCAGTTAGTTCTTCTAAATCTAAAACTTGACTTGGTAGGATCGTGAATACATCCCTGCGGACGAAGAGAACAGTCTCCCACATTCACAGGCACGTTTGCATATTATTCGTGTCCCTTAATATCATCAAATGAAATCGCATGTGCTTGATGGTGTCCCTACTTTCATGGGTTTGGGATTATGCATTGGTACAGGGTTCTGAAACCCTGAACATTTAAACCTCAACTTTGGTGTTCTTTGTTATAGTAATCATGGAGACATCTTGCTTACAAGCCAAGGAGAGTGAGGATAGATGATCCTTGTATATAAAAGAGTTCTGTATTGTATTTGAGTTAAAAATTGATAGTTATATGTTAGTTTTTTATGGTAAGGATACATATATTTGTCATATTTGAGTTATTGTTAATTAGGATATCTGTTTTGATAATATTTGTCATATCGTATTTGCCTTTCATCTGTGAATTAGTTGCTCTTGAATCTTGATCACACTTCTTGCTGATTAGCCGGTGTTAAAAAGTTGCATAGACTCAAACGAACTCCGATTAAACTAATTTCAGTGGTGGTGGGATCGACTCATTTTAACGACAAACCATTCTTCTCAACTACAAATCGATTCACAGTCATGTGATAAAGAAAGTACAAATCTAATTAAAGATGGTATAATTTCTCAAAACAAACAATCTAAATTCAACTAAGTACAACTTTTTAGATAATTTTACGATTTTATACAATTTTAATAAAAATTTATCTAAATTAAGATTTTTACATAATCACTTTTAGTTACATAACCCATAAATTATTGATTTATATAAATGTAAATTAATACTCTTAATATTTAGTTTTCCCGTATAGTTTATTATTCATAACTGATATACACACATGTAAAGCAACTTAAGTATTACCGTATTTAATTTACATTTATATAAATTTATGATTTTCTAAAATCTTCTAAGATAAAAAATGTTTTTTTCATGATCTGACCCGGGAATGGTTTATCTTTAAACTTATTTGTAACTCCTTTTTTTGAACACTTGGCGATAATCTATGAAAGTAACACATGCATGCTAAAATATACATTAAAGACATTTTTGGCCTAAGTTTAATAGGATATATACTTATATAAAAATCATCTTTTGCAATAAACAGGGGAGGGTTAACGTTTTTTGTGGCCCCATCGACCTAGAAAATTGGGGCTCTTTTAAAAAAAAAAACAAAAAAAAGAACCCACCTCCTTTTTGAAGGTCCGTTCACTTGATTTGTAGGTTCATCAATATTTATATGTCATCTAGGTTTGTAGGATCATCTAGATTTATTGGTTCATTAACGTTTTCATTAAGATTTGTAGAATTTGTTTTCGTGGTTGTTCCAAACTTTAGTAGTGATTCTTTTGATTTTTGGTTAAAAGCTTCTTGTTTTGGTTTTTTAGCCATTCTTGATTCATCGAAGAATTCAGTTTGACATTAAAATTCATAACAACCACCAAATCAATTCAAAAGCAGCCTAATCGAATTTGTTTTGCTTAAATGTGTTATAAGTTTTGATCTACTTAAATACCTTATGCCTAAATATCAAATAAAAAAAGGGCCTGAATCAAAATGTCTAAACATCCAAAAGCACAATTAATGGTTTGATTCCTATCTATTTAAATAATTAAACACAAGCAGTAAATAAAAAGGTCAAAAACCTAAATCTTTACTCCTATTTTTTAAACAAAAGCAGTAAAATAAAAAAGAACCTTGTATACTAACCTTGATAGTAGAGATCCTGGACCTGGTCATCATTTAAATTTTAAAGTTTATTTACATGGGATTCTTGATTATTTTAATGGCCCAAAAGGTAACAAAAGCCCAATGAGTCGGTCGGCCCTGGCAATAAGCACAATAAAAGAAATAACTGCAAATAGTTTCAATATTTGAACTTAAAAAACTAAGAATATATTGACCTATTCACAAACATTCTTTTAATCCATTCAAGAAACCAAAAGAACATATTGTTCCAATCGACCATGGACAGCTTAAATCACCCCAAAGCATCCGTACATATGTGCTATATGTCACACCATTCGGTCGATATATATATACACTTCAAGTGGACTAATTCCAATACAGCTATCACAATCCAATTACTTGGTCATAACCGTTCAAAAACATCCATCAAAACCGAAAGAAAAACGAACACGAATATGCCCTTGTTGGTAACTTCTTTCACGTGCGCTCTTCATTAGCCGTTTCAACATGAGCGTAGAGTGCATTCACGGTTGGAGATTAGAGCTAAGAGCTTAGGGGACGAAGGTAAGTTTGAGTTTCTTGATAAACTAACACGATGATTTTAATCGTGTGTGATTCTTGTTATGCATCAACATGTGTTATGGTAAGTTTTGAAAATATGTTTTTGGGGTACTAATACTTAAGTGTGTTATTTCGTGTTTGTTGGCTTACGTTCTTGATAGGGAGATCGAGTAATCTTGTTGATTCGAGTATGAAGATTTTAAAGGATAGGATGAAGGTGATAAGGACGAAAGAGGGATTAGAGAGGAGCTTGAGATCATACAGATGGGATTATGAGTCGAATTACACGAGTGAAAATGTAAAACAACCTGAATATCCAAAAACAATAGCCTTAATTTGTGTAATGTCAGGTTTACCTGTTTTAATAGGCACCGCTCTTCTTTATATTTTCTTGATTGTTAAGCATCTCAATCTATAGAAAAAGCTAGTATTTCATCCCAAACTAGTTCTAGACTTCAAGAAAAGAAAGTATGCATGGGAAAGCTTCTATCTTTTTCGATGTTTTAAGCATATCCTGTGGATGGTTGGTAGTAATTACTAACATGATTTTTATTATTTTGTGTAGTGTTGCTGAAACTACTTTATTCTCTTTATTATCGATCTAAAAACCTTTTAAAATCTACTTTAAAATCAGTTTAGTTAAATTAATAGGGCTTAAGTCCATATTAAATTTAAAAAATAAATACCAGATACCACTAGATCAAGATTTCATCTGTCACTCCTTTAATCTATCTTTTTTTTTACTCCGATTAATATCACAACAATTGAATAATCTTTCTTAACTTTTACTCACTTACTCATCAGTCAAATGAAACATTTTTAAAGAAAACATATTACACTTTTTGTCAATAAGTTTATATTAAATTTTAGGTTTTTCCTTCTACTAAGAAAATAAATTGAATTTGTGATTAATGTTTACAATGTTTGTAAGTTTCGTCCACATCCTTCTATTTAGACGTCAAATAGAAATATATATTCATTTGAGGTTAATTATACTTATTTCTTTCTTGGTTTGTGCTCTAATATATGGGTGAATTCACAAGTAACCAAACCGTGTTTAAAACAGAGGTATAATTTGTACCAAGGTACAATTACTACCTAGATTTGGGGCCAAGATTCAATTGCCACATAGGGTTAGTTTCTATCGCGGTATAGTTACCACCTAGGTTCAGTTTCTATCGCGGTATAGTTACCACCTAGGTTCAGTTTCTATCGCGGTATTTCTATTGTCATTTGAAGCTAGGCAGTAAGTTCTGCATCAAGTTCATGGCAGTTTCAAATGGACTAGGTTGTTTCAAGAACACTTTCAAATGTTTCATTGTGTTTTTAAATTTAGTTGAACTTCCCGGGTGTCAAACTAGATTTTTTTATCATTTTAAAAATCTCATGTTGTATTAATTTTGTACCCTAGAATCGGTATTTTATATATGGGTTATGGATTTTATAATCCCAAGTTTTGTTTATTGGTTGAGATTAATCTCAATCCAGTAAATGTTTACAGATACTTTCAACTTTGAGCTTATTTTTCCTTCAATGATTTCTTACTAACTAAGAGTTAACTCTGTTAGGTTTTTATGACGTGGATTGTTTTTGTGGCCAAAACACTATACAAAAAATTGAAATCTATCATCAGCTACGTCAATTTGAAACTTGCGCACCTAATAACCCGTTAATTTCCACCTCCTAATTTGAACCACCGAACTAGTTGGAGGTAAATCTTTAGGTGATGATGGAGAGTACACAATATAATTCAGATCTAATTGACACTAGGTGGTGTTAGAATTGAAAAATAACTAAAAGTTGGCCCAATTTTATATAAAAAAGAAAAAGTTAGGAGTGACTGTAAATATTTATTGAGTTGGGATTAATCCTGACCAATAAATGAAAATTAAGATTATTAAAATCCAATAACCCTTTATATATTTAAGTCTTCATATTTTACTAAAACTATAAATTCACATTAAAAATATATTATTTTCATATTTTATTATATACTAAATATATATATAAAGAGTTGTCAATTTTCTATTATGTGATATATATCATATGGTTCTTAATTTTGGCTGAACGGTAGAACAAGTGTACCGGTAAGATGACCAGATTCACTATCTAGTTTGATATGGTTGTGAAAACATTTATTCTTTAATCTTTTTCTTACTTTTCATCTTTAAGGTTAGTTACGGGTGCTATATTGTAGATAATTATAAAAGTGAATATGTTTCAAATTTGTAGGAACGATTCCTCCTGTAACTAGACAAATAATATTATATATATTATATATATAT
>BJCM01000910.1:0-12262 GCA_018326385.1 Flaveria bidentis | reverse complement strand
GGGGGCGTAGATGGGGGGAGGAGTCGGGTGCAGGTGGGGGGAGGCGGCCGACGTGCGCAGATGAGGGGAGGTGGGTCAGAAGTTGTAAATTCAATCTGTAGATGTAGAAGACCTCGGAAGTTGTAAATTCACGTCTTGTTTATGCAAACAGTCTATGCAATCAAAAACCCTTCCCGTGCATGCGTACGCACAGATAAAGAGATGAGAAATACCTTTTGGACAAAAAAAAATTATACAATAGAAAGTACGTTACACTAGTTTTAACGGTCAAAATATATTGTATTATCAATTATAGTAGTGAATGAGTGCACAAAAATGTGAAGCAAGTTAGTTTTATCTTCAAACAAAAAGAGTGAAATAAAATAAATCAGCAAATAAAAAAAAAGGTGCATTAGTCATGTGGGTTAGAATCCTAATCCCTTCAACACTCTCAAATCGTAAATAATATTGTTATAATGTAGTTTTTGTAAAAATATTTAACTGAAAAGCCGACCCAACCTGACCAAACTTGTTTTAACCTGACCCAGCCTGAACCGCCGGTAAGCATGAATTTGATCAACTTGTCTACCACATGATCTACTAAACATCAAAATTCTTCACTTCATAGAGAATGGGACAGTTAAGTCCACTAATTTCCTTCTCTTATCGTTTTCATCACGGTCAGCAATCTCCTTCAGACTAGTCCAAGATTTTCTTCTCTTTCTATTCGACGATTCTTCTGCTTTTGGAGTGCTTTCAGGTGCCACATTTTTCTTAGCCCCTGACCGATTCCTCTTCTTCATCTTTGACTCCAGCAACGTCAATGTTGGCCTGGTCAGCGGGGTCGCAGGATCAGATGCATCAGAGCCCTTTTTTACCTCCAATGTACCACCAGTAATCTCCATAATACCTATCTTGCTCTTATCAAGTGTATTTATATCAACAGAGTCATCTTTGACCTTCAATGTTTGGTTTATCTCCACAATGCCTATTTGGCTCCTTTGAGAGTTGTCTGTTGTAGGCCTCAGTGAAGCTGCTATATTGTTTGCAACAATGTTATCTTTAGTCATATCAGAAGAAGAGACCCTGCTACTAGTTTTTTGAATGGTTGACTTCGGATGTAGTTTGGCGGCTTTGGCCTTTGGTTGACTTGTATTTCTTGGGGTGCCTCTTTTCATATTTCTGTGCGAACAAAAATGGCAGGTGTATACAATGTTGTTTTGAGGTTGAGTAGTACTTTTCTTGCCTTTATGTCGAGCATTTGTCTTCTTTTTCTCAATTCGGATGGTACAATTGTAGCCAGGATGAAGTATGGATTCACATCTGCACAAGTATCAGATCATTATCACTTATCAGGAGCCTTCGCTTTCTTTTTTCATAATAAGTTCACAACACTAGAATTAGATTCAAAGTATTTTACTAATAACAGGCATAGCCTCACAAGTCACACCTCGCCTTCCAAAGCCCTAAGCCCCTTCACCTCTTATAACCATGATGTGTTTAATAATTATATACAAAAGATGACAATGGTGAGAAAAGGAACTATGGATTTGTCATGATATATTCATTGGACTGCCTATTCATAGAGTTTATTGATGTTTAAAATTTTCCATCAATGTACGGGAGGACAATGGAGTGTAATGACTGAAGAGCCTTGACTTTCAAGGATATGTTTAGCTTGTTAGCACAGAAGCTTCAACCTAGCCCATAGATTATATATCATGTAAAATTACACTGATAGTGTATAACTAAAAAGTGATATTTCACATAAATCAAGATATAGTAGTATGTCAAGTGGTATTGGAGTGTGAAAAGTTATGGTAATTTCAGTGTAAAGTCAAGAAAAAGTGCTTAAATGTTATTCTTCTAAAAACTGATTAGCGTCACTACATCAAAAGAACCTACAAATTAAGTCTGACTGTCTGTTCCTCCGATGTAATTTTTTTTACTTTTCAGTCTTCTTCTGTTCGCTTCCATAGAAATATGTTAACGTATCAATAGTTTTGCTGAACCTTTTGTGGTTAAGGAAGTATTCTCCAATCAATTCACATAATTTGGCTTTTTTTTAATCCATGTAGAGTTCATATGAATATAAAGGTTAACTAAAAGGAGGTTGGCTGCTATACGTGTTTCACATATACCTTCTTTTCCAAAGAATGTTGATGCTTTGGTTTTTGGTGGTTGTAAGTTCTTGACAACTTTTTGGAGACTGATTGAAAAATTATTTTTCAAGTTAAATAGTTACCGAACATAACTTTCTAAACTGAGTGTGGGTAATAAATTTTCATATGATGTTCTTTTTCTCAGCCAAAGCTATTGATGAGTATGCGACTTTGAAAACAAAGGCTGCAGAATCAACGGAAAAATATGCATATGTGAACCCTGGGCTAGAAGCAATACAACAATAGCATGACACCTCCAAGTAACTAGGTCCAAATAGTCACCTTCAAGTATGACAATTACAAGAGTCGACCTCGACTCTTGTCTATACATGAGAGTTGCGAGTCACAACCATATAGGCCTGCTCAAACAGTTAATGTTCGGTTTTACTTCAAAAACAGCATAGGCCATGCCTTAGTAGCCTAATGATGACATAGTAATATGATAGAGATAAGAGACTTTCTCTGTGTGTGCGCACCTTTGACAAGTAAATAAGGAAGGGTCAACTGGTACAGCAAACGCCTCGGAAGAAGCGGCCAAATGATGACCAAAAAAGGCGCCTAATGAAGGTATGCCAGCATCACGACTGGCCCACTCTGCAAGGTTCTTGATATGTTGCAGCTTCAAAGATGATTTGGCAGTGGTGTGTTTCTTCCCGGTTGAAGCTTCTCTAATTGTAACCGACATTTGAGGCCCAGAAGTTGCAGTGGGGCCCTTCTTGCTCACTCCTTTCTTCCCCATGATTCTATTGTTTTCTTCAAAATAACAGCAAAAAATTGCAGAATGATTTTGTTAAGAAATGGTGGATCCTGATTCCTGAAGTGCACAATAAATCAGTTGGACACTACATAACAACTATGAGTTAAGACATAGCAACAACGTACACTGTTGTTTATCCACAGGACAACATCAAATCACACAACCAATGTCTTTGTTTCGCTTATTGCTTTATTTTTAATGTAACAGCTTATAGTATGATAGAAAGTTCACACAAATCACAACGCCCAATTTCTAACTAGGGCTCCGAATCAACTAATCTGGGTACTTCAAAATTTGGGGTTCAACATTCTCAGCACTAAAAGATTTAAGATTTAACACCTTGATGTTCAAACAATTCGAGCAGATAAAAATTTAACATTTAACACCCTGATGTTCAAACAATTCGAGCAGATAGACAAACATTGAAAAACAACAACAGGGCTTTGTGAATTGAAGTAATTACCTCCCGTTTGTGTGTAGAACAGCAATCTAGACGGTAAGAATCAAGAACAATTGCGACGAATTTGCAGGAGAGAGCGGAAAACAGGGGTAGTTTGTTTCACAAGAAACCTTCAACAAAACCTAAACTAAAAACTCCTCAATCGTTCCATCATAGAACAATTGAAACCTGTAACAACATGCAAATAGAAGTGAAGCCTACCGAACGCGATACTTCATCGTTCCATCATCAGTTTTCTATCTCGAATCTTGATTTTATGTAAAGTTAACTGTTGAGTTTGTGATTTAGGGTTTCAAAAACCTTTACTTTTTTCAATTCTAAACGACTTTAGTTTTTTTTTTTCATTTTAACAACAAATTTCTCTACTTACTGTTACGGCTATGTTCACGAGCCGAGCCGAACCGAACGGACCTTTGCTCGTGTTTGGTTCGTTTTCAAACCGAACTGAGCCGATTGGCTCGTTCGCAACCGAGCGAAAAATCGAACGAGCATTTTTCGAGCGTTAAATTTTCAAGGAAGTGTCGAGTGAGCGCAAACGAGCGGTGAACAATTTATACAACGCAGCTATGTTGGGTGTCATACGATTTATACCGCAGCGAATAAGGTTTAATAACTTAAAAATTAGCCACGTTTTATTACATAATATTTTCATGGATGATAATACGTTGTGGTTGACGATGAAGTTAAGGGTGTAGCCGATAAACCGAATATCAGATTGCAGATAATAATGACGGTGATAGGAGATGATCAAAAAATATCTTTTAACGACTTAAGATTTCACTTTTATGTTTATTGTAGAATTCCTTATTAGGTTAAATAATCAATTATGCATAAATATGATAATATATATATATGTATATAATGGGTCAAATATATTAGAGTGCTACATATAAACTATATATACATATTAATTCGATCCGAACCGAATCGAGCGGACCTTTGCTCGTGCTTGGCTCGTTTACAAACCGATCCGAGCCAATCAACTTGTTTACAACCGAGCAAATATTCGAACGAGTATTTTTCGAGCGAATTCCGAACGAACGTCGAGCGGTTTGAACGGCCCTACCTACAATACATCAAATTTAATTATATCTGGATTTAAACACGAGACCCCTCATCTATAAAGTAAAGACTCTATCAAGTAGATAAGCTCGTATTGATTCTAAACACGAGGCTTAGGCTAAAGCAAGACTCGTCTATGTATACTAGAGTTGGAGTTTGTCTAGTTTTGTGATCTATTTATGAAGTGTAAGAGCTTAAGCTCGTGTTTTATTTATATAGTTTATGTTTGGGTCATGGGTAGTTTTAGGCTAGTGCTATGCGTGTTGTCCTTTATTAAACTTTTAATTTATCGAGTTAATTTCCATTTTATTTACTGATGTTTAATAAAAGTAATCAATTTTTTTGAAAATTTAAAACAATTAATTTTAAACCAAAAGTTTTATTATTTGTTTTAATTTCAATACAAAAGTTTAATTATTTTGGATTTAAATTGAAACAAATGAGGTAACTTTTAAACTAAAACCACAACAACTTATGAAATTTCTCATTTAACCTTTGCTAGACGAGAGATTTTTAGTGCCAGTGAAACAAGTTAAAGCGGAGTTCGTTTGTGTTCGTTTATAGGGGTGTTCAAAAGATCCGATATCAAAAACTATCTAAAATCCGATCCGTATCCGAGTCCGAATAAATCGATCCGAATCCTGATTCGGATATTCGGATCGGATCTCATCCAAATTCCTTATTTGGATTCGGATCAGATTTCGGATATTACAATTTTTTATTCGGATATCCGAATAATCCGAATAAAACTGCAACTATATTTCTATCCCAAAACTCATTACTCAACTATCTATTATGCTTTCAACTCAATACATATGAATATTTACACATTATAGTCATAATCTTAAATAATTATGCAATAACGACCGTCGTTCTAAATTAGATATTCAAATCTTCGTTTTTCATACAACTACCTATTATGTTTTAATTTTGAATTTGTGTACAATTCATTTTTTTAGTTTTATTTATTTTATTGTGATTTCCAACTTGTCAAATATTAAAAATTAAAAAATAGCAAAAAGAAAGAATAAAGAAATAAAAAAAATGTTATTTGGTTTATTCGGATTATTCGGATAAATTCGGATATTATCCGAATCCGATTCGAATTGAAATCGGATAGATTCGGATCGGATAGAAAATTCCTTATTCGAATCGGATCGGATTTCAGATAGGATCCTGAAATTTTTAAATCCGAATTATCCGTTATCCGATCCGATAAACACCCCTACTCATTTATCATTTTTTTTCCTAATGAACCCGCCTCTTAAATAAATAAACATCATTTAAAATATATATAAAAACACCATCATCCAAACAGCCATAAACATGTCCCAATCACGTTTAAAATAAAGGCTACACACGTTCGATGCAATAACAACCAACAAAGCATGCAATAACGAGTTTGGTGATTATTTAATTTAATATTAATTGTTTATTGTTTAATAAATTTGATATAGAAGTTTTGAGCTTCGAAATTACCAGACTAACCCTTGAGACACGGTGTATGAACGAGATGTAGAAGGGTACTTATGTCTTTTAACAAGGTTTAAGTTTATGTTATTATCCTAAAGTCCTAGCCTCATTGAAGGGAGCAAAAAAGCAGACTTGAAATTGAAAATTTAAAACTTGGCTCCACTGCTATTATAAATTACCAATTTTCACCCCTAAGGTAATAAAATTTCAGTTTATCTCCTGAAATTTTTGAACAAGTTATATCCTAAATGTGGAATTATATACATCCTAAATGTGGAATTATATACATGATCTTTTCTTACGAGCACATGTACTCTCTACTCTACAATATTTGAACCCATAATTTTATGTTGGGGTATGAGTCACTTTACTACAAAAATGTTCTCTTGGGGACATATACATAAATCACAACTTATTTAATTACTTAAGAGTGACATGTAGATTTGAGTTAAAATAATTACTTTAAAAGGCCAACCGGCGAACATTTAATCCATCTCAATGGTAAACACGTAGAATAAATTATTTAACATATATAACCATATCAATTTTTTTTCTTGTATACGAAATTTAAAAAGAACATACAATTTATTTGAGTCACTTGGTATGTATCATAAAAACTAGCCTTTTATACCGCATAAAGAGAGTAAGTTGTGTTTTATCATATACAAGTCAAATAAAATTCATCTATATCTAATAAACCACTATAACTAACACTAACAAGTAAATGCCATATGGCATAAATAGGATGGAGGAATACATAGGCCCCTATCTAAGTTGTGTGATTAATAAGATGATATTGATAAGTATAGGTCCCGTATTAAATAGAATTAAGTGGAGATGAGAGTAGAAGGAGTGGTTGACTATTCAAATTGAATAAAGACATATACTTTTCAAAGTTCTCACTTATAGAAATAAGAACTGCAAGTTTCGTTTTAACAAAACCTTAACAAACCATTACAAAAATTGCATAGACGTAAACTCACAACACAAACAATCTCAATACCAATAGAATAATCTCTCAAAAGTCCTCAATGTAACAAAGACGATGAATATTTATATTTAATTGAGTTTTATAGACTCCACAAAAGTAGACTTTTAAGCACTTGTGTGAAATATAAACACTATACTACAAAAGTGTTCAACCATTGTTTTTCAGAAATTAAGAGTTGAACGTCTCATTCGTTGCCTTGAACAAATGTTTTGGCCTAAGATATCTGGTCAAAACCAAGTTCTATGCTAGACATAAGAAAGAAGTTACGAAGACTTGCACATCGAGTGACACAATGTAAATCGTCACTTACGAGACTCCTATGTTCCAAATCACAAGGGACTCATTTGCATGCTTCTCAATCAACAAGGGACATAATTGAGCATTTACCCAAACTTATAAAGTCACAAAATGATGAATTTTCAGTCAAAGGAAACCAGATGCTTTTGGCGGACATAACCACAAAGCATGGCATCTCACTCTCACTCTTATTATTCATTTGACAAAAATATGAAAAACTGTGAGACACACATGTGTGACTCTCTCTATAATATAATATATGTGTATGTATATATACAATGAGAGAAGAAACAGTAGCAAATGGCCCCTTCACTGCAACTCTCTCTCTTAAATCATCTTTTTGTGCTTTTCTATTGTTTGATTAATTGGTACCCATAGTTCTTTTCAGTTTTTTGGGATCTTATTTGAGCTTCTGAAAGTGGGAATACTTCATAATTGAAAGAATGATCAAAGTGACGATCAATTGATTTGTGGGTTTTTGTCAGGAGATCGAATTCAAGATTCTAAAAGACATGATTTTTAGTTTTTTTGAGGGGTTTTTGTGTTTTGAATGCTTTGGAATCACTTCACTGAGATCTGATCACTGGTGGGGCACTGCCATTTTCATCAACAAATTGTGCTTTGTTTGGCTCGAAATGCAAGAGTAAGTATAAAGACATCTTCTTTTTAATAATTTATGTTTCTTTTTTGATTATTATTATTTTGCACTCCACATGTTTGATGCTTTGTCCCACAGAGAGTTCTGTAGGTGTTTTTTGAATTTTGATGTGGAATTATGTTTGTTGAAATGGTAATTAGGGTTCTTCCAGCTACTGGAGTCACATGCATTGCTTAAATGTGTTTATGTGCCAAGAATATGTTCTTTGTGCTTTTGCTTTAAGTGTAGATGGATCAAAGAGTAGTTCTTGTGCTTTGAGATTTGAGAAAGTACCAATTGATCCTTAATATTAGGAATAATGGGTAATTACTTTCATATTAAATTGTTACTTGAGTTTTGTTCTTGAAGATTTACTTGTATACAGTGAATTAGTGGTAGTTTCAACATGAACATGAACACGAACATGAATTTCTTTGCAATTACAGTTTGCATAAACCAAATGGTGTCATCTTCTTCAAATCTTTATGCTATTACAGTCCAAATTTTAGTTTTTTAGATTCAAACAACCCAAATTAATACAAAATCTTTGGAATAATTGACACTGATTTTGAATTTCCTGAGTTGAACATAGCCTTAGACTCATAAATGTGTAATAACATTATGGATTGTTATATTTGTTACAACCAACTACTCTTAACTCTTAATTTAAGGCATTGAATTCATGTATGCAGCAAATGCAGATTATTTCATGTTCTTTTGTTGAATGATGGTGAGTATATGTTTCTGAATGTTGTTCTGTTTGTTTAGTCTTTTGTAGACAGTGAAGCTATAAATGGGTCAAGACTTAGAGCTGGACTTTGAGAAGTATTGTGTGGTAGACGGAAGTCCTATTACAGTTCTTTCATCTCCTCGTGATTCAAAAATCAAAAAGAAAAAAGTTAGAAAAGAACCCAAATGCAAAAATGAAGTATTGTTGCATCAACGGAAGGAAATTAGCTTACATCGGTATCGTAGTGCATCCTGTCGAAATGTCCGGACTACTTTGGGAGTCAAAGAGGCACTTAAAAGGGGTTCTATGTATCAAAGTTCCAATGAAATATGTAAAATGTATAAGATTAACGAGAAAGAAACTGAAGGAAGACAAAAGATTGAATTTTCAAGAGGTGATGGTCCATTGCCCTTTGATATATTTGATTCATTGTGTGGTTCAGATGAGGATGAAGGCTCATTAGGTTCAATTTCAAGTTCATTTTTACAAATGTCTATTAATTCGATAGACAAACAAGAGGGTAAAAAGTCTCAATTTACTCCTTTACACAAGTCTTTATCTTCTAGATTGGAACTACCTCATTCTCCTACCAAATTGGAAACCAAAATATCCAAAACTACCCGTTTCACCCCTTTCAAAACAATGTTTGACCCGTTTGGGAAGTCAAAATCTCAGAAAAGTCAAAACATTAGTTTAAAGAAAGCATTACACCATGATTTCTCAGATTCTGGCCACAATTTTAACCTTTGCAAGAAAGATTCTTGTAGCTCAATGGTGTCATCATCATCTTCTTCATGTTATTCACCTGCTCACTTGAATGGGATTTTAAAGCTAGCGAACAAGAATCGGATGCCTTATTTTGAGTTTTTAGGAAAGAATCCTAATGATGTATTGGTGGCAGAAACATCAAAAGGTGAAAATGGCAACAATTGGGTCTACACGTTTCACACTGGTCAACATAGACGAAAAATCAACGGTAAAGATCACAAAAGTAAAAATCTCACTATTGTGGGCCAGATGCGAGTTTCCTGTTATTTATGTACAGAATTAGTTAATGCAGATAACTTAATGGTCACTGAGTTTGTATTATATGATCTTGCACAACCAAGAAATTCTGCCTCTCATGAGTTGAAGGAGTCAACGGACGAGTCAAAGGTCAATGATGACCTTGAAAGTGCAGCAATTGTTATACAATTTCCATCTGAGAAAAGAGAGAGCTTGAAATACAACCGAGGGGATATGAAAAACGATGATGTGTTTAGTTTTTCTCAAGTGAAGCTAGAAAAGATTGAACCAGCAAGAGTGAGTGTGGTGATCCCTTCTGTTAACCATGGTTTGCCAAGTAGTGAATGTCGCGGCCCCTCACCATTACTTGACCGATGGAGATTAGGTGGCGGTTGTGATTGTGGAGGGTGGGATATGGGGTGTCCCCTTATTGTTCTTACCAATCATAATATCCAGAAAGAGGAAACATTTAAGCAGCCTGTTAAACTTTTCCTAAAGGTAAAACTTTAAATTTACACTGTTGATAATCATTACCACACTGGCCTATATTGCACAGAAGTATATTTTTGACTGATTTAAGTTTTATATATGATCATATCATAAAGTTTATAAAGGATGTAAATGATAAGTTCTTTTTGTGAACTTTATAAGGATTATGTTTGACTTGAAAAGTCAACCGTAGACCATATGTCCTTCCTTGATTGAAAAGAGCGCGTTTTGTAACATACCTGAACTTTCAAGTGTAGCTTTATTGGTTATACTGAACACATTCAATTTCATAAAAGATACAGCACAATGAAAGATAATACTTTTCTTGAGAAGAAACAGTTTACCTCAAAAGTCAATGTGTAGATCATAACACTTTTCTTGATAAAAACATCGTGTTTCTAACTTTGTATTTGGGTTTCTAATGCTGTTATTATAATGCGTTACAGGGGGATAAAGATAATACGCCGGCATTAATCATGAAAATGACTGAAGAGGGTCAATATGCAGTTGACTTTCACACCCAGCTGACCTTACTACAGGCATTTTCCATTTGTGTTGCTATCTTGCACAGTACAGAAACATCGATTAGTGTGGCTCATGACAGCCATCGAGAAATGTTGCAGTGTGATTCTTTGAGAGTCTTTGTTGAGGATGAAGTCAAACATTTGATAGAAGCTGTGGTCGAGGAAGACAAAAGAAAACAAGACAAGAATGAAATCCCATCTTCTTTTTTGGTCAATCCACCATTTTCTCCAATGTCGCGCGCATGATTTCAAACGGGTATCTTTAAATCCTCCAAAAGAATCAAACTTTATGTGGTTTTGACCATGTTGGTCAAACATAGAGATCCACATAAAGAGGTCAAGATTCGAGTTTTAGCTTGGTTTTTATAGGTATAACTGGAAGTGGAGTATGCAGATGTTAATTTTGTTACTCAAATATAGTGCATTTTTGTAGCAACTGGAATTTATGATTATTTTCCAGAAGAAATAGTCCCTTAATCATCTAGGATTTCAGGAGAAATTTTTATGTCTCTAGGATAATAATATTCATGCATTCACTTTTGGATTAAGCCAAATGTGTGTACTTTGTAATATCCAGTAGAATCAGCTTACTTTCATTGAAAGATGTAAATTATGTATTTGACAATCATATTTCATATATTGGTCATTTCTTTCCATCAATCTCATAATGGCTAGTAAATATGTTTGGTACTTGTTATGGATTGCTTTACAAGTTGTTAAACTTCTTTCACAAGTCCAGCAAAAAGTATTCTTGCCATTTCAACAAACATACATCTATGATACACAAATACTCGTTTACCAACATCTATAACATTCGATCATGTCGTGGTCTAGCCTCTAAGATTATAAAACCCGAATCCCAAACGTCAAGAACACCGGTTCATCTGTTTGTAATGAAACCAGTAAGATAAGTGTCTTCTGATTTAACTAGTAAGATCGACTGTTTGGTTTTTACACATTACTGAAAACTGAAACAAAACAATAGTTAAAAGAATTTCTGCATACATTAATGCTCATATAAATTATGTTGCATGTTAGTATCCTGTTTAAATCAGATGAAAATACTATTAATTTCTGATACATATATTTTTTAAATTGTAGATTGAAGTTTATGTCGTATG
The DNA here is from genome assembly GCA_018326385.1 of Flaveria bidentis. Taxonomy (NCBI): domain Eukaryota; kingdom Viridiplantae; phylum Streptophyta; class Magnoliopsida; order Asterales; family Asteraceae; genus Flaveria; species Flaveria bidentis. The sequence goes on along the minus strand of BJCM01000910.1, from coordinate 575 downwards.
TATTCACTCTTGTAGCCACTCATAAACAATTAATGATTAATTTCGTCTTACATACTTTAACCTTAATAAATGAAAAACCAATTGTATAAGATTACATAAAATAACATATTGTTTCAACTTTTTAGACTTTCACCAAACATGCATTTGTATTATATATTTTAAAAGTATTTTGTTTTGATAGTAAAAATATAAACTTACATCGTAATTGTTCATAAATAACCTAACACGAGATACAGATTCAAAACTAGATACATTTAATCGTAACATGGCATGAATTATGGTAAGACGTATAGTAACCGCCTGCTTCATAGGGAAATGCCATACGCAACTTTAAAGACCGTATTATCACAAGTTGTTTAAACGTTTCGAATCAAAACTTTCGAAAAATAGTCACGATCTCCAAATCAACTAAAAGATATATATATATACACAACAATCAATGATTCTAATTAGTTGTATAGCAAACAAGATAGGAAACAATATAATCATATTGAGTTGTTTATTTTTACTAAACTTTTTTTCATTCCCACCCACAAAGACATATATATATATATATATATATATATATATATATA
>BJCM01000909.1:0-22290 GCA_018326385.1 Flaveria bidentis | reverse complement strand
TAAAGAGTTCGAGGACTAATGTTGCTGATTTGGATGAGTTCAAGGATTGTTGCTGTTTGATGAATTGTAACAGGCTTTATAAGAGTTGTTCGAGTTCTTCAGAATTTCAGAAGTTGTCTTCTCCAAATTTCTCCTCTAGGGTTGTGAAACCTCTCACCTGATCCACCTTAGTCTCTTGTTCTTTCATATTCGCTAAACCACATATTGAAATCATTGTTGACTAGCAACTCATCGTTGCTAGTCTAAACAACGAATAGATTGTGTTGTAAAAGTTGGTGTAGTTGTAGGTGGAGATTTGTTGTTTCTCAGTTTTATACTCTTGATCTTGTTCACATTATCAAAAGTTTACACTCAAACTTAATGATTGACTTGGGATTGAAATAGCAGTTGAGAATTTGGTCCTTCATTATAGTGTGACAAGTGTTTTTTGGCGGAGGTGTAATTTCGTTTGCGGTACAATTACGTACAAAAGGTACATAATTGCGCATGTTATATATATTATTATGCAAGTTATATTTATTACTACGGAAAAAATTAACTACGCTATAAAAAATAATCACACAAGTTATATTTATAATTACGCAAGTTATATGATAATTAAGCAAGTTATGTTCGTAATTATGCAAGTTATATTCGTAATTACGCAATTAATAATCACACAAGTTATACACACAACACATTGACATTTTAAAAAAATGAATATTTTTTTAAATATTATAGCAATACGATACTCATATCAAATAGTATAAAATGTTTTATTTTAAGGTTTATTTTTTTAAAAAAATATTATTATATAAAAAAGTTATATACGTTTAAAAAAATGGGGAGAATTTGAAAAAGTAAACAATTGTAGGCTATTTACAAATACACCCCTCCAAGCATTTTTTTGCGTGATTATTATATCTTAAATTTTAATCATTTGTCGATTAATTAGATCAATGTTTGTTATCACTTCACACGCTTCGTACGAATTATTCAATTTGTACCATAAATTTTCCCACAGGAAAAAAATCTAAAATTAGCACTTAAAGTTAAAAATAGTCAACAAAGGGTCACTAAAATCGGTGGCAAATTAGTCGCTAAAAATGTTGCATATGACAAGTATGAGACTAAATATAGGTCCCTATAATGTCACAAGATAACACATATGACAAAGCTGTAGCCAATTTAGATCTGCGGCGTTTATTGTAACTGCAATTTTAATCGAAAATTGGTAGAAAAGTCTATATTTTGTATGCGTGACGCGTGTAATTACTTAGTTTTCTAGCAGTATTGAACGATTAAAAATCCTATTATTTTAATAAAAGAATAACTAGGTTTGTCACATGTCATTTTTAGACACATCTAATGGCACGTGTCATCTTGACATTTAATAATATATATTTTTCTCGCCCAAAAAAATCAAATCTACCATTTTGTTATTAAATTTATAAGTACACATTTTGTTTCCAAATTAACGGGATATAAATTAAAAACCTTCCACTTTAAACTAAATAATATATATCTTTTAGTTTTACTTTTACCAAACTCTATTGGTTAATTTTTTAAATTATCTTCATATCAAATCTATATTTTTTGAAAGACAAAATTAAGTCATAATTTTAAAATAAGTGTTTACTATAAGATTGTATAATATCACTTAAAGGCACATTAACTATAATGTTTTATATGCTTTTTCTGTAGAAACTAATTTAGTAAAAACAAAAAAATGGTTTTAGAAATTAAAATAAAATACTATTAAAAAGTATATAAATTAGACATCAATATTTTCAATTGTCTTTTATTTCATTATCGTCTTTTTTTATTTGTTACCATCAACAAAATCATTATTTTTCAAGATTTAAGATATTTTTAACTAATTTTTGAAACGTGTTCTTATTTTGTTAGAAGTATTTTATTTTATTTTATAAGTGGTTTCTTTAATTTTTTAGATAACGTTTTTTTTTGTTTTCTTTTTATCCAAATGGGATTTGCACAATTGTCTTGTTGACTTGTAACACTTGCATTATTTAAATATAAGTGTTTGTGCTCCACAGCTACATAGTCTTCCGTAGGTGTTTGTTCTTCCGAAAGTACTTTGTTCTTTCGAATGTACTTTGTTCTTCCGAAGGTACTTTGCTTGAACTTTTTAACTCTCTTGAACTTTAGAGCTGATTGTTCATCCGCAGATGATCTTCGGATGATTGTTACTTGTAAAAAACATATTTACGGAAGAACAAAATTTCATCCGTAGATGTTTCTTACACTTAGTCAATTTTAGTAATTGACTAAGTATTATGTTTGTACCTGCAAACATACACGGAACAACACACATATGGGTTAACCTATATAAACAATGCATACATCAAAATAATGAATTATAATAATTCATTACAAGTATTAATTAAAGTTCTAAACTTATACAAAATGATCTAGATCTATTGTTCCTAGATCTAAAAAAAAGTCCAATGATCGTAACAAGCATGTGCGCCCCTGAATCATAATTATGGACCACAATCAGATGACATAGATTACACAGCTACAGATATATATACAATAAACACAATACACATATACAAAAAAGTATGCTAAATCAACCCACACGAAACTAAATTATTCAAACCAAAGAAAACTAAATTGTAGATTCACCTGAGTCGGAGGTGTGGATTCACAATCGCATGTGGGTCATTCGCATTGGAAGCCATGGCTATATAAATATGTGTGTGGGGTGGGGATTGGAATCGGGCTAGGTGTTTGAGTTGGGAACTTCGATGCCGCCATGAGGGTTACAGAACGTTTCAGTAGATTGAAGCATTGAACATAGACAATGGTGAGGAGAGAAGGCAAGGTTACAATGGAGATGAAGAGGAACGGACGAGTCTTACAAATTTGTGTGAAATTACCTTTCTATGTTGTTGATGGGAACCAACTCAGGAGAATGGAAGTGGTTGGACGGATGAAAAGGAAGCGGCAATGATGCATTGAAACGATGGTTATTGCTTGGAAGCGACAGTGTAGAACGACAGCGGTTGAATGGCTCGAGGTGGATGGGAGACATGAAAAGGTACGTCTTACATAATATGTTAAATTACTACTCTACCCATGGTTCATGTATTATATAGTAGTTGAGATAGTTCAACCGAACCGATTCAAATAGGGTGGAGAGTTGAGAGTACCTAATGTAAGATCGAGGAGAGTCGACAACCAACAGGTTATGGGTTAAAAGCTCATTCAAGGCAAAATTTGTTATATAAAAACGATTCAACTAAACTCAAATAAAGTAATATATATTTTTGTATTCACGTTCACAATTCAAATAATTTTGAATCGGTTTTCGCTTATTTTATTTGAATCAGAATTTGAGTATAGTTATAAAATGTTGAACCAGAAACCAATTCAATGAATAACTCTATATCAAGGTGCATAGAAAATATATTACTTTTAAGTGTTTGTGAGCAGATGTAGATCGAATGTGAGTTGTATGCTATGAAAACGGTTATTCTAAGCTCTTGGAGGTGATAATACTTATTTTAAGTAATATTCATTACCTTTGATTATTAATATACAGGTTAATTTAATTTCTAAGTTTGTTTTAGTTCTTAGATTTCAACCGGGTCTTTTAAATACAAGCTAAATTCTTCTATTTAGATGGATTTTGACTATGAGTAAAATTTTTAGTAATAATTTCTATCATTGTAAATCAAAATAAAAATGTTAAAAAAGTCAAAAGAAACCAAATGTTTGGTTTTGGATTTAGTTTCATGGTGGTTTGTGCTTACAAGACTTTTATATAAATAATAATAATAATAATAACAATACATAAAATGTAGAAACCTGAATGAACAATACAATTTATTATCAATGAAAAATAAACACAATTTATTATCAATGGAAGATAGAACCTTGAATGAACAACACACTTAAGGAGATGAAACTTTCAAAGGAAGAGTTTTTCTTTTGATATCAGTTGGTGTTGGAAGCTTAACATCACTAGCAAAACCAAGTATCTCAAGCAATCGGATCACATACCATGTGACATCAACCTGCCACCATTCTAAGCCATGTCGTGCGGAATAATGAAACGCATGATGGTTGTGGTGCCATCCCTCTCCAAATCCAAGTATCGCCACCCATCTGATAAATATTCATATTAGTGTTTGTTGTATAAATAAATGAATCAAAGTGCTTAACGCATACCCATTGTTAAAAGAAAGATCTTTTGTATCCCATGTTTGATCTCCCCGTCCGTGACATATTGAATTCACGAACCATGTCGTGTGATACCCCCACACTATCCGCACACCCTGTTCACGATATAAAAAGTTCGACATGTTAAGTTTTAGAGTAAATTACAATAAACATATTAATTTGTGATGCATGTGTGTATGTATATGAACTTATTAATATATAAAATAAATGGTTTAAACAAAAATGATAAAGGTTTCATACCATTCCCCATACAATAAAGGGTAGTCCTCCAAATGCATATAGAACAAGAGCAATTGTTATTGGATGTGCTATGTAAGTTCTTCTTAGAAACCTATAGAAAAATTGTTTCTCCAAATCTCTAACATTATTCCGGTCTCCAAGCTACATTAACAACATCCAAAGAAAAAGGGGTAACTCTCAATGTTTCACACATATTACATGTTTATCACAAAACCAATCAGTTAAAGAGTTTGAGGCGTTAAATTGTATATTTATGGTGAAGTTAATTTCAGAACATTTAATTTATGAAAACAACTCACATTCCATACTATCTTTTCCTCCCTCTTTTGTATTCTGATTTTCTGTCTATTCCCCTAAATTTAATACAATTCATTCTCTTTTTAGCAACAATAACAATGAACTATTTGTGGAGAAACTATTATTTGGACAATCGTATGAAGGGTAATTAGAAGGTGAAAAGGTGTTACATATGAGAAATCTCATTTAAGATGACTTTTTATACACTTGTTAATTAGATAGATGTTCAGGACGCCTTCAAATCTTCATATTCTTATGTCACCTTCATCTTCTTTGATGTCACCTGTTAATATGATCATTGTTTGTCTAGACTATGTACTTGTTTTAAATTTATAAGGGTTTAATGGTAATTGTATTATATATAAACGAGACCGGGTAAATATGATATTTTTAATTATATAAAAGGATATATTTGATATTTTAAAGTTTGACGCATATATATATGATATTAAAAATGTTTGTAAGGATATATATATATATATAGAATCTTCTTAAATTAAGACCAAGCAAAGCATAATAACAAATTTAGAACGTACCCATACGTACCCTAGTGGTATGCTAGTATATATGTTGTTGGGATTGTTGGAAGATAATGATTAGCATTAAGTTAATTATCTAATTTATTTATCTAAGATAGGTGTATGTAAATATTATGCGTAGTATAAAGTATGTAAATATTAGAAATGGGTCAATTAGGGTAAAGTTAGTTTCCCGTCATAATAAACTGTTTGTGGCGGTTGATCAAATGTAATTATCATGTATGTGTATATATATGACTCTTGTGCACCAGATCAAATCAATCGAATAAAGTATATGTGTATTCCCACCAATTTCCATTTCCCCTCAATTCTCTATCATAAGAACGATAGCAACTTTTGGATATGCCTAACTTCAACATGGTATGAGAGCCGCGATCAAAGGACTGTGAAGAACGATCAGGTAAGTTTGGTGGAAGATTCGATTCATCGTTTGAGTTGGAGGGTGCGTTTATGCCGGGAAGTATAGATGGGTGTGAAACTTCCGCATTCTTTCCCGCGTTGTATGTAGACTGAGTGGGTCATGGGAAAGAGAGTTTGGCATATGATCAGATTGATCAAAAAAGAGAAAGTAGCAGTGCAAATTCTCTTCGCATCAAAGGAAGCAATTCAAACATTAATGGTTGTCGTTCGATGGTAGAAGACAAAAAACTTTGCCAAAGGTGAAAGTAATCAACAAATCGTATCAAAGGGGATTTATAGCGGGTATCCAAAAGGAATGTGTTGTAGTTATTGTCATCAACCGTTTCATCACAGACGAGATTGTCCAAAGCGAAAGAAGAACAAAGAATATATGGTTGATGGAACCGACAATCAAACATGGGACTGCATATGGTATGCAAGCCTCATACGAAAGCAACACGCAACAGGTAACAAAAACTTGTTTTTAACTTTCTCAAACTCGTTCGGAGTGGAAAGTTATGTAGATGGATACACAAAAGAATTCTTTCGGGGTAAAGGAACCATATCAATCAATAACAACAATCAAAATCATTTGATTAAAGATGTGTTTTACATTCCAACCTTAAAAAAGAATCTGTTAAGTATTGAGAAGTTAGCAAATCAAGGTTTTAAGGTTCTATTTAATGGGAGTACATGTTCATTCAAACGACCCATAAACCATGGAAGTTACCCAAACTATATGCATAGAACCAAAGAAACAATAGACAAGTTTAAAGAAGACACAGTAAAGAATATAGAGGAATCAAAGGAAGAACAAAATTCAGAAAGGCACGAGAGGAATGAACAAGCAAAGTTGTAGAAACACTTTGAAGATATCACGGCTGAAGCAGAGAAGAATATCCATAGAATCAACAAAGAAAATCACCGATCGTGTACCCGACGAATGTCTCATCAATACAAGATTGCATAGTATTTTTAGATCTCATTAACATAGCAACAAAGATAGAGCAATATAAGAAAAGCTTCAAGGCAGAATTCAAACGTACTATAGAATGGTTCTTGGAAGACTTCTTAAAGGTTAAGACATTTAACCCGATACCACCAAGGGATGTGTTCGGTCATCAAGTTAACCTCATGAAACTGTACATGGTAATACAAAAGAATGGAGGATATGAAGGTGTTAATAAGAATGGAAAATGGAAGGAAATAGTAACTCAAATGGGCTACACCTTAAACTATATAACGAGTGCAGATCAAGACAACCTCATCAAGTCATACAAGATCATCTATCTACAATACTTGGAGATGCTAGAGTGGTACCATCTCAAATATAAAGGAAGATATATAAAGATTGAGATAGAAAGCAGCAACAAGCCTACTAAAGGAAAAGAACCAATGATTTGGCAAGATGTGGATCTTCCCCCCAATAAGAGATCTAAAAGCTCCAGTGAAGATGAAGATTATGAGAGAAGAACTTAATGCTAATATTAAGGGGGACAATGTTGGATGATAATGATTAGCATTAAGTTAATTATCTAAGTTATTTATCTAAGATAGGTGTATGTAAATATTATGCGTAGTATAAAGTATGTAAATATTAGAAATGGGTCAATTCGGGTAAAGTTAGTTTCCCGCCATAATAAACTGTTTATGGCGGTTGATCAAATGTAACCGTCATGTATGTGTATATATATGACTCTTGTGCACCGGATCAAATCAATCGAATAAAGTATATGTGTATTCCCACCAATTTCCATTTCTCCTCAATTCTCTATCATAAGAACGATAGCAACCTTTGGATATGCCGAACTTCAACAGGGCTCACAAAAATATGGGGTGATTTTAAATTCTTACAAGTGAAAGATAAATGATATTAATATGTAAGTAAAGATTTTTGTTCAATAAAACATATCTAAAAGGTAACGACCAGGTTGTTATTAGAAAACATTACACACATAAAAACACGTACCATGTTTGCTTTGTTACGGGTATCAAAATTCCAAAAAACATGACTAAACCAAAATCCTTTGATCGGACTATGTGGGTCTCTCTCCGTATCAACATATTGATGATGAAACCGATGCGTTCTCACCCAATTTATCGGGTTCCCCTGAATTACATGATTCAAATAAAAAGTCATCATTCCATTTTTTAATTTCGTTTGAAACCACTACAAGATTTTGACCCTATCGCAACGACAAATGTCGTCGTCATAGGTGGCCTATGTCGTCGCTATAGCCTATCGCGACGACATGTCGTCGCTATAGCCTATCACGATGACATGTCGTCGCTATAGGGTTAGTAGCCATAGCTTCGTCGCAATTGGTCAAAAAAAGTCGTCGCCGTAGAGATTGTCGCCATTGCCATCTATCGCGACGACATGTCGCTATTATTATTTTTTAGTTTTTTTAATTCAAAATTAAAAATTAAATATCTAACCAGTGACCTTATGAAGACGACATGTCGCCACGATAGATATTTCATAAAAGGCGGACATTTTTGCCGCCGATTTATTTAGAGGAAAAAAAAAACAAAATTGGTTTTTACCTATGGCGACGACATGTCGTCGTCATAGGTAAAAGAAAAATTTTTGTGGCATCTGAAATAAATAGAAATTATGATAAAATTACCTATGGCGACTAAATTCGGCGACGGCTTATGTGTCGTCGCGATAGGTGGCACCTAAGGCAACGACATGTCGTCCCGATAGGTGGCACCTAAGGCAACGACATGTCGTCTCAATAGAACTTTGGTAGCCAAAAACCAAATCCACACTATAGCGACGACATGTCTCGCGATAGGGTGACCTATAGCAAAGACACAATGTCGTCGCCGTAGGTCTAGTCGGGATAGGGTTGGATTCTTGTAGTGAACACTCAAGTTCACTACAAAATATGTGGTTCTATAGTGAAGGTAGGGCTCATCAGTGATCCATGGCCGGATACATGTGGCAAAATCACTAACAGATTACCGACGAACAGTTCACCAACGATGACGGTGAGATGGTAAGGTTAGTATCCTTATCCTTTAATCTGTCGCTAATCCATCAACGGACTGCAGGTGAAACTTATAGAAGATTATTTGTGTTTTCTTTGGAATCTCTTTCACTAAAAACATAAAAATTTTGTTACTTTCTTTTTTAACGTTTGACGTACTACTGATCCGCTAGTAATCATCAACAATAACTCGTGTGTTTATATGGGGAATGAGATCAGTTCCATACCGGAAAGAACCAAAACAAAAAAAACGAGCAAAAGTGTAGACCGAAAAACATACCAATTTTACCAGATAGGTACCGGTGAAAATACCAAAACCCAAAACATGAAAAACGAATACATGTACTGATGGTGTTAAGTCAGTATAGGTTTATTACAATACCGGTACTTGTCCCTACTTTAACTTTTTTATCTCTAAAAGTGGGGCTGACAAAACAGTTTTTGTCGTGTTTAACCTATTAGAGATGACGTGCGTAGCTCATGTATTAAACATACAAAAGATTTGTTTAACTACCTATATATTATGTCTATAATTTTTTTATATATTTTTATGAACTAAAAATGTAAAATAATAAAGTCTAGTCTCTTGATTTTAATTATTTTTAAAAATATAAAGAAATTAAATTTTTTTTTTATTAAACAGGATTAATCGTGTTATAAACACATCGGTAATTGTCAGCCTTAGCTAAAAGTCAATTTTCTAGGGGTGTGGTGGTTCATATATCGTAGTTGATGTGTTAATTAACCTGAAGAGCATGAACCCCACAATAAGCAAATGTATATTCAAGCCATTTAGGGAGCTTGAAGCTTTTGTGTGTCAGATTTCTATGGAATGAGAGAGTGATTCCGAGAAGGCGAGCCACCACATCCAACCCGATCGCCACCTGCAAAGCTTTCCAGTTGAACGTAAACGGTGCAAACACACACAGCAAATGCAGCCCCATTATGCCTACTGCTGTCACAATGTTGGATTCATCCCAGTTCACCTCCCACCGCTGGTTGATCACCGCGTCGGCCACCGTAGTTCCTCTCCCTCCGCTAATTTCCGATGCCATGATGATTGTGGTGATTGTAAGTCCTACAAATGGTCACTTTATATGCTGATTGATATGGTTTAAGGCATGTAGTGCTTTACGGCAGTCAACATCATGTTGCCCGACTTTCATTAAATGTGTAACAGTGTAAGCCAAATCTCACTAATTCTATAATTAATTTAGTTTTAGTGAGTTTAGATTAATATGATCTTTATTTTAAACTAGTCATATTCTCCAGTATTGCAACAGAGTGTAAAACATCCAAAATGCTCGTAGTAAAAAAAATAAATAAAAAACGAATGAAAATTGGAGTAAAATGTTAAACCGTGTAGGCAGATCGTAAAACATATAAAACAATAAGTAAGTCGATCTAGAACCAGCGCGCCATGACAGGGTCGTTAAACGGGAAAAATATAAGAGTAAAACCGTTGAACCACACACACGTTGCGATGAGTTAACTCGTAAAATTTAAATTGAATCGTAACACAAAAAAATTTACAAAATATTAAAAGTATAAGAGACCATAGTTAAAAGTAGATAAAAAACATTAGAACCATATTGTAAAAGTATAGAAGTATTAGATTAACATAAGAAAAAAGTTTAGGACTAAGAAAAAAACAAAAATAAATGCAACCAATTAAGCATATTGTATAACTCACTAAACATAATAATATTGGTAATTAAATATACAAATTTTTGGGATGCCGAAGTTATTGTTTTTTATGCACTGCACAAATCATCTCAGAATGTTTGATGATACAATACTTGGTTTTATAACTTCAACTTTCTTAAGGTTTAAAAAATTCAGTGACGAATAACAAAGCTAAATTAAGAAAATTGACATGGATAACAAAAAAAACATACGTCTGTATTTTCAAGTAAAAAGTTAGATAATATTATTTCTAAAATTTCATTTCAATGTTTACATTTTAAGGTTCACAAATATATTAACATGAGCTCTTCAAAGAAAAAGTCAGAACATTTTGGAAGTCGTTGTATTGCTGGAATGACTCTTCACGCCCAGAGCAATTGTAATATGTGTTCTATTTAATTATATGTAGACGGATTCAAAAAATTTATTCACCGGCAGCCAAAAAAGAATTAAAATAAGCTACAAATATAATCGAATTCATAAAATGTAATCGACCAAAATACATATTATAATTTGGGGTAACTTTGTAAAATAGTAATCAACTTTCAAAAGTATTCCAATTAAGTAACTCAAGTTTTAAAAGTATTCCAATCAGATCACTCATTTTTATATTTTATACAAATTAAAAGTCATAACATATTTTTTAGCATGTTATACTTTTGGATTCAGTTAGAAAATATTTTTTTCTATCTTTTGATGCTGATATAGAATGTTGACGTAAATTTTAGGCATTTTTTTTTATTTTTTTCATACTTAACATGTTTTTTTTATTTTTAATATAATTTTATATATTGAAAATTCTAACTCCCATGTCTTTTCCATCATTACTTTCTTGTCATAATAAAATTTGGTAATGATTCGATTTGATCGTTTAAAGGTCCACATAAGTGACTAAATTAAAACACTTTTAAAACTTGGTTATTATTCTGTCAAATTTTCCCTATAATTTTTCTTGATGTGAACATTTGTACATTGATAACACAACTTCCAACATCATTCGGCTTTGTTTTTTTTGAAAGGCTCATGATATTACTAGTGAGCCCTTAAATTTGAAATATCAAATGCACATGTACGATTGTATGGAATATTATAATGCAAGTTTAGAAAAAATATTATCTTCCTTTTTCACTTGAAAATACACACGTATGTATGTACGATTTTTTTGTTAATCATGTATAATATAACTTTGTCGTTTTTTTTTAAATTGTAGCTTAGTTGTTTGTCATTGGATTAAATGAATCTTAAGTTACAAAGTCAGTTATTAATGATTATACATAACGGATAATAACTTAGGCATCTCATCGACTTTGAAATAAAATATAGAGTTAAATTCTGTTTTGCTCTCTGATATTTGACAAATATAACTATTTGACTAATATAACTATTTTTTCTCTAAAAATTTAAAAAATATCAATTAACCTTCAAAAGTTTTATAAGTTGGTTTCAATTTTAATCCAACAATTTCATCATTGTATCAACTTAAATCCAAAATAATAAAACTCGTGGATTGAAATTGAAACGACTTATGAACTTTTAAATATAAATAGATGTTTTTAATCTTTTAAAGGAAAATAATTATTTTTATCAAAACTTAGTGAGCAAAATTAAAAATTAACTCTACAAGATAAATTAATCTAAACTTATTAAAATTATAATAATATTATTAATAATAAGATTTGAGTTTAGGGGCTTTTGGTAGTGTCTTAATGATTTTATTAAAATACTAACTTTGAATCAATTAGAAGTAGGTGTGTTAGGTTTAAGTCTTACTTTAAGCAAAAAAAAATTATTAGAGTTGAGCAAGGGATTTTTCCAGGAATGAGTTTCCTCCTGGGATGTTGAGGGTGTGGTCTCGACTGGGAAACGGATATGTGAACCAAATTAAAATAACATATACCCTCCAAAACAAGGTCGTACATTTGACGTTAAAAAAATAGAAGTAGGTGTGTGATCAAATAGTACCTCTAGGTCATTCATTGCACATCTTATTGATTATGTTAAGAAAAAGAAAATATCACTTTTAAACTCATTGAAATAATAATAATAATATTATTATGGTAGGATTATTTAATCTAAAAAGCTTAGTAATGATTGTAGGTTTAGACGTGTACTTTTATTGTTTTAAATAGTAATGTATTTTGTCCATTGTGTTAAAAACATCACCTCATTATGTCATATACGTTTGTTATGTCAAATGTCAGTTTATTGTGTCATATATTTTATATTATTTATTATATGTATTCATTATTGTGTTTTACATTTTATATTATTTTATGTTATTTTTGTTATTGGTTCTATAAATTATATGAACTTATTATCTATTATTGTGTTTTACAATTTGAAGTTCATAGTGATATACTTTCACTATGTATCAAGACGCATAGTGTTAAAAAAACAAAATGTTATATCATTGTTTTTTATAAATTATATAAATTTGTTGTGATCTATTATTGTGTATTACAATTAGAAAAACACAATAATGTTATTTCACTAATATATTTTTTTAAAACTTATAGTGTTCAAAATAACACAATAACTTAACGATAAAAACATAATGAGACATTGTATTAATTTGTCATTGTTTTTAATTAATTAGATTAATTAGTTGTTAATTTGACATTATGATTTACATATTAGATGTATACAACAATGTTATTTCACCATTATATTTTTAAAAATTCTTCATTCTAGTTTAAAACAATAATATTTAAAAAACACAATAACTAACAAAAATACACAATAAACTGCAATAAAAGACACGATGACGAGATATGAGATTAAAAACATAAAAAAATATTATCTTTTTATAAAACAATATTGTACTCATCTTAAATATTAAAATACTCGTTTTTATGAAGTAATTTTTATAAAAAAATAATATTATACATAAAAATTATGAACGTTTAAAAAAAGAAAACTTAGAAAAAGTGGTCATTCCTTAAAACACCACTCTAATAATTTTTTTCCTATAAAATGATCTTAACTATTGATTAAGGAGATGAATGGTTGAGATTACATTTTACACTTTCTAGTCTTAGAATGTTTTTTATTTAAACATTTCTTTTATTATTAATAAGACTTGAGCATACACATTTAACGAAGAGTAAAAAGCTGTGACCCTGATGTTTCGTTGAAATTTTGCTATTTCAATCTAAAATATTTTTTTGTCATTTCAATTTTATAGTTTAACAAATATTATCATTTTCATCTACTATGCTAACCCCGTTAAAAACCTCCCTTACAATTAAGGGTATTTTACTAATTTTCACCACCATAATTCATGTTAGTCAATAAATGATTCAATCAAATTTTTATCAATCAAACTGTTGAATATAACACATCTGCAACAAACCAAAGTTCAAAACCCATACACTCAACAATCGAACAACAATGGTTCATTGCCTGCCTAGTCAAAATATAAGATCATTCGAATAGCAAACACAACAGCGTAGAAATCAAAAAGTAATCTGAATACGAACGAAAATGCTTAATCCAATAATAAGGCAATCGAACCTTATCGAACAGTAGAGCCGATGACAATTGCATGCCTCAATATTCGAACAGTGTTTAAATCGAACATTCTGCTACCCTATCGAACTTTGTTGAAATTGAGTTGTGCTTAATCCAAATCAATTGAACTTCATGGCATCGAACAATGTAGAAGTCAATGCTTTCCGGATGGAATAAGGTTAATCGGTCGGACTCCCTAGTTGTCTCATGTGTTTATCACTTTTAATTGAGTATTAATTTGTTAATTGGTTTTAATAGGATAATAAGGGTGTTGAAAAGACTAAAATACACTTAACTTTAACGGATGTTTTTAATAGTGTTAATGGAGTGGATGGAAATAACGTTTGATAAACTACAGTGTTAAAATGACAAACTAAAATTTTGAATTGAAATAATAATTTCAACTAAACGTGAAACGAAAATAATATTTTATTATTTAACGAAAGTTGGGCAGAGGTTGGGTGCCTTTGAAAAAAATCATTAGATGCGTTAACCATTTCAATCAACATATAAAGAGACCCATGTAGATACTAGGTGTCTAGCCTTTTTCTCTTCTCCCACCGAATAAAGTTTTTTAACCCATCACTGTTGTTAATGGTGATTTTGATCTATGTAGCTTCTTCTATATGTTATTATTCTAAAACTAAATGGGATTTTGTCATGGGAATGATGAAAATGACATTGTAATCATAAAAAATTTACGTGGATTAACTAACCCGCAACGATAATGAAAATAACAATCTCACCACTACAAATTTTTTTATCATTACATGCATCATATCTCGCCGCTATTACCCTCGAATGTCGTCGCTATAGCTTTTGGCGGTGACTTGTCGCCGCTAAGTCGCTAATAGTTCGTCGATAATAATACAAATATCACCGCTAAAAGGTCGTCATTAATAGGCAAAATGTCGTCGCTAATAATTCGCCGCTAATGTTTTTCTTTAAATAATTAGATGATTATTAGCGGCGACATGTTCCCACTAATGATCAATTTTTTTTAATTATTTTTTTTATTTTTTAATATTTCCAGTTTTTCGGATAACCAAAATAAATCTAGATTTCCCAATAACATTCAATTTCATATAAAATAAATCTAAATTTCATAATATCATACAATCATACTACATAAAGTACGAACATAATTAATTAGTCATAATGAAAGTTACATAAGTATTCTAAAACAAACATGACCCATTGATACAATATGCTATTCATCATCTTCGTTTGAATCGTCTTCTTCGGCTTGATTTGGAGCCTTTTGTGAAGCAATTAAGTTTGTAATTTGTGACATAAAATGAGGATTTTGAAGCAAACTTGAAATTTGCTACTGCAAAAATAAAATATACTTTTAATCATATTAAACCAAACACACTTAATATACTTAGAAACATTCTAGAAAGTCATAAATAACCTAAACCCAATATGATACACTCAAGACATTAAAATTTAAGTCATTTTGACCCATTTAAACTCAAATCATGTCGTTTGCACCCATTTTGACCCGTTTAAGCTAAACTTAGATAATTAAAGTCCATTTTAACGATAAAAGGTCATTTCAACCTAAACCCACTATGATGCACTCAAGACATCCAACTTTAAAGCATTTTGATCGTCCCTCTTCTGATCGTCTGGTACTATACCAAATCATATCTTTTGACGTGTGTCTTGATGAATACAATCGTCGTAGTCTCGACGTTAAAGGAAACCATCGTAACACCTTATGAGGTAACTTCTTGACTTTTGTATTTGTATCGACCCACCTACTCTCATTACAAACGGGACATTTTTCTAACAAAAGATTTTCTCCCCAGAAAAGAGCATAGTCATATTTGCACACATATATCGACTCATATCTTAAACCAATCTTTTTAATGTTAATTTTGCTACATAATGAGAAGAAGGGACTTTATTACCCTCTAGATGTGAAGATTGTAACAACTCAAGAAGCTTATCAAATGAGCTATTAGTCCATTAATTCTTCACCTTGATATGCATAAGCTTTGCTAAAAATCAAGAGAAGAAAATTTAGCACAACCCGGATATCCTCTAACAAGTTCTCAAAATCATCATGGATACCGCTATTCTCCTCAATAACGTATTCGATGACATCATCCATTTTGTTTGTTGGTGCAACGTCATCTACAACTACAACTTCAGGAATTAAACTTTCACCATGATAGATTCAATATTTGTATGACCGGCATATGCCCCATATTTCTAAATGATATTTATTTTTAACTCACGGTATTCTGACATTTCATACATGGACAACGAATCTAGCCATAACTGTCGGTAAGTTTTTCGCACATATCTATAAAAGAGTTAAGTCCTTGTTGATACTCAGGTGATCTATGGTTTGGATTAAGAAGCCAACTTTTATCGAAAAACATGATTATAAAGCTGCAATATATATTAGGAATTAAGTGGATGAAAAATTATCCACGAAACATTAACAAAAAGTAGGACACCAGATTGAGAATTCATAAGAGTAGGCTGCTATACCCAATTTTTGAATACCTAATCTCATATATGAACGTGTCTTACACAACTAAATCAAAAATTCATACAAGTATCATAACCTAAATAATCTAATTACTAAGCACCATTAACGTAATAATTTTCAACCAACGAAGCACTTAAACTAGCATCTAATTACTAAACACTGTAAACAATTAATTTAACAAATAACATAGCATAATACATATGAAAAAAAGATAAAAACCTCAAAATCACACAAGAATCATGTTGATGGTGGTAGCTGTGTAGTAGTGGTGGTGGTTTGCAATGGTGAGAGGGCTCCAGAGGTGGTGGCCGGCGGCTGCTTGGGTGATGGCCGGTGAGAGGAGAGGGTTCGGGAGGAGGTTCGTGGCTGCAGTGGTGCGCGGTTGTAGTGGTGAGAGGGCTCGGGAGGAGGTGGTGGTTTGCGGCTACAATACGTGGTGGTTAGTGGATAGAACGCAGTGGTAGCCGGCGACAAAAGGCGTGGTGGTCGGCGGGTTGCGTGGGTGGGATTTTCAGGTGGAGGGAAAAGGGTAATGTGCAGGGAGAAGTCGTGGGATCTGCTATATTTTTTAACCAATAGCGGCGACATGTCGTCCCTAATAGTGTCACCCCTATTTATCACGTACGAAAAATTTTAGACCGTCAGATCTGATACACGTTCAACGGCCAGATCTATCTGAATAAGTTGGAAACTGATCACTTATCAATAGCGTCGCCGCTATTAGTGTCGCCACTAATGCGCATATCGCCGCTAATAGTGTCGTCACTATATCTGACATTTCTTGTAGTGCATGGTGATTTTGTGATATGTAATATGTAAAACTATTATAATAATAATTCTATGTAGGTTCTTCTCAACTAATTCAACAAAATATAAGAAAAACACCAATAAGAGTTTAAAAAACAAAGATAATACGGAGTGTTCAAAAATCTCTCTCCCACCTCTCTCTCACAAACAATATAATAATTTAAAATCCACTTTCTCTCTACTCTCTCATCTCTTCTCATTTCTACTCACGTTCAACCATTTTAGTCGTTTAGGGAAATGAACTTTTCCAATATTTCTCTCTTTCACATCACATCATCTGTCTTTTAAGATTGTTCATAATGCTTAAAAGCACCCTTTCCACAAACAGATCGGTTACTATCTCTTATCAGTTTTCCACTAATTTTCATTCATTCTTCTCACAATCAATTTTTACCCTTAACATCATCCTTCCAAAAAAATATTAAAATCCATAAAAGAACAAAACAACACATATTTTTGTGACGGGGCCAAAAATCCATAAAAGAACAAAGCAACACACATTTTTATGACATGGGCCCCACAAAATGCATCCATAGAGCGCCCTTGGGAAACGACGGGTGAAGGACAGATGGGGGTTTGCACTACACAACCCTTCTGAAAGACGGCACGAGCGAGGTTAAGGACAGGGTGAACAGTGTAAGTCATATTCTTTTTCTTAAAAACAAGAAAGAAACCCCATTGGGGATACTTTAAGCCTTCATAACATAAGATTTGAATTTTCTTCGTGATCAACAAAATGGATATGAGTTGATTTATGATAATAGCAACCATTTCGTTTTTTTTTCACATTTGACACATCATGTTTTCTCATTTTCCCATGTTTTATCCCGTCGTCATAATTTTTCTCTTGCTCTCCAGTTTTTTCAAATTATTTTTTAGGGATAAGTTTGTAAAATAGTAATTAAATTTAAGTATTGTACTAGTTTAGTCTGTTATAATTTTTTTATTTTTCAATGAGGTCACTAATAAATTTATATTTGTTTTAATCAGATCATTAAAGTTTCAGAACTGATTTAGTTAGTTCATTCATAAATTACAAAAAAATTATAAAAAATTAATTCAAAAAATAATGATATTTTAAAAAAATTGAAACACTTCTAAAACTTTAATTGCTCGGTTAAAACAAATAAAAATATTATGGACCTCATTGAAACAACTGAAAATATGAGTGACCTATTTGACAACTTCTAAAATTTGCTTATTATACTATGAAGTTTTTCTTTTTCTTATTTTGTATAAAAATTATAATTCTTATAATTGAATATACAATAAAAAAATAAAACAAATTTTATTAATTAAAAATGTTTTAAATGTTTGATAAGATTCACTTAAAGGTTATTGTGGGTCATGCATGATCGTATACGTGAAAGTATATCATGTTCTACCGGTTCACTATTTGGACGATTTTCAATGTAATCAGGAGATATAGCCGCACTATCACCTTTCAAAACCATATTGTGCAGATAATAAACACGTACATGGTTTTTTATTCTTCGCATATGTAGTTGTTTTGCGGGTTGTTGAAGTATTTGTCATTTAGCTTTTAAGACCCTAAACGCTCATTCAATGTCCTTTTTTCCTGCTTCTTGTAACATCTGACCCTCTCATACCACCAATATTGTCTGCTTTGCCCACAAGGAGATCACAGATTTGCTTTTGGTTGCCAATGGGAGGTCACCCATCACTAGGTTTCTACCACCTGATCACGCTAAACTGTGGAGTTCTCCTCTCATCCACAGTCAATACGAGCAAAACACGTTGTTGATAATAGATGTAGGGCATTCCTTATGAACTAGGAATTTTTCATGTCCAAGGCCAATGTAGAATTTATTTAGGGTGTCTCAATCACCCCTCCCTTTGGACTCATCGTCCTCGATGAGCTCGAGAACTCACCATCCCTCGTGAGGTTTGTCCCACCATACCGAACACCACATGAGTGGAACTGATATCAATCTGTAACATCCGGCCCCTCGCACCACCCATATTATCTGTTTTGCTCACAAGAAGATCACAGATTTGCTTTTGGTTGTCCAGGTGAAAACTTCCCAAGGAGGTCACCATCCCTGGGTTGCTACCACCTGATCACACTTAACTATGGAGTTTTATCTCACCCACAACCAATACACCCAACACATATTGTCGATATTAGAGGCATGACATTGCTTATGAACCAGAAATCTCTTCTGTCCACGACCAATGTGAGATTTATGTAGGTTTTCATACTTCTTGTGCTCGTTTGAATCGTTGTCGTTTAAGATCATATTCTAGTGGGAACAACAAATTTTTAACTATCATTCCTAAATTGGATAAATCACATCGGATAAATAGTATTTAAATTTATATTCAATATTGTTTACCTAATTAGGGGCAGTTCCACTACTAGCACCGTTGAACAATTATGGTTGATTTAGGACATTGATGTCGTAGTTAGCTCAGAAAGTGGCAAAAAATGCATGTTAAATCCATAAATTTGCTGATGTCACTGCTTCAAGTATTATCGTTGGATGCTTCAAGTATTTCGAATACAAAGTTATAAAAGTATCATAAAAGTATTGCCGATAGTTGCGTGATGTTCTCTTGGATATATTCTAATACTCTTTAAGCAAATGTGGAGCATTCTCGTATGCTTGCTAGTTGTCGTATTGCAGGAGTGTACTTTTGTATAGAAGTAAAAATCTAAAAACCCATCGTGTCAAAAGTGATTCGAAGTAACTTAAAATTCCTTTCCAGTTGACAAACGTTTATAAAAAATAGTCCTTTGTCCATTTAAAACCTTCCTCGTAACATTTTGGGGTGAAATATTGAATTGTTATTAACAAAGTATTGTGCTACTAATAATAGATTATGAAATTCTACACAATCGTCTAGATACACGTACCTTAAATAATAAATAATGTTTTCAAAAAATAAATATAGATAAATATAATGTTTAAAAATAACAACTAAATACATTCTTGATGACAAGACGGGTGTCTCGCACTTCGCGTAATAATAAAGAAATCTTTTGAGTCAAAAGCTCAAAAGTACAATTACGTGTATTTAAATCTTCATCTTCCGAGATTGATGAGTTATAAATTTTAAAATCCAAAGGATCCATAATGTTTAATTTTGAAGTAGAGTAGAGAATAATTTAAAATAGAGATGATGTTTAGAAAAATTTAGTTTGAGTTGTGTTTATAATGTAAAAAATTAATTTTACTCGAAAACAAAACACATCGGTCAACCCAATAGTCAAATGGCAATGGTCAAATTTTAAGTCATGGAAGGTGAATATTTACTGGGTTGTGGAAAAAAGAACCGAGAGTAAATGTTCCCGACCGGCCTCGATTTTTCTCGGCCATTCACCACCCAAACCATGTCTCCAGTGACGGAGTTTGAACATATCCGTAGGGGGCCGGGGGCAAAATTAATATATTTTAGGGGGGCGAACTCGAGTTTTATATAAAAATTTACACTACCCGACCAAAAATTTACATTACCGGACTAAAATTTAACACTACCGACGAAAAAAAGAGGAGGGCGGCTGCCCCCCCGGCCCCTTAAATCCTCCTCCACTGCATGTCTCGACCACAAAAGTCAAGTCCATTTGAAAGAATCCTATTGCTTCGTAAATGTTCAGATAACTTGTTGGTTACGAGCACGTTGTGACAGGGTACAATCTGATTGATATTATTCATTTCTAACTTCGGTTGCTTCTATTTTTCCAACCCAATAACAAAAATCGTCTAATTGTGTGTCTAAATGCAATTAATCGTGTCTGAAGGACGTTAGAATATGTGTATCCTTTTTTACGAACATATCAATGCATTTGATCCCTAGAAACGTTGTTGAAGGTTGGTTAAATATATATAGTTGCGGAAAAAGTTGTTACCTAATTGTAGCGTTCACACAATACCTAGTCCGTAAAAAACTTGGTTTTTTAGATGTAGCATAAGAAATAAAAGGAAAGAATTACCTCACATGGGTCTTGGTAGCATGATGCCACCATGGTTCCAACCGGTGTTTGTAAGGTCAAATCGGACCGGCCGGGTCGATCGGGACGCGGAGGGGGTACTAAATCGAGCAACACCTAATCGTTTTGTAATCAACAAACTAGTTGGATGGTCGAAAAAATCAGGTCAGATCGGATTTTCGCAATTTTTTTATTTTTTAAAATATTTTTTTAGATTTTAATGGGTTTAGCACGTGTGTTGAACGATAATTTCAGGCGTTGGACTTAAGATTATCATTGAGTTTTATATATAATTAAAAATACATATAAAATATTTGTATTGAATTATATGTATATATATATATACATAATATCATATATATAATTATAATGTCATCTTGTTATTAAATCCAGTCGAACCAGTCAACTAGCAAGATGTTATTCGTTCTTTCGTCCGTTGGTGAATTAATTGGTTCCAACGTGCCATTTTCCCTCATCTCGTTGTAGCTTCTTTTTGCATGTGGTGCACGCCCTATAGTACCACTTTCGGTATCTTTTGTTTGCTTATATTTGAATAACACGGGTAAACTTAAAGAATTTAGGTACTCACAACTTCAATTCAACATAGAAAAAAGAAAGAAAAAAAAATTCATAGTGAAAACTCGAAAAAAGCAAAAATGATTATATTATATTCAGATGGAACCCGTAAATTCCCCTCTAACTTAATTATCTTTATAAATTAAACTAGTGGTTAACATTGGCGCGTGTTGCGCGTTTGATAAACTAGACGAATAAAAGCTCAGATACATCATCATAGCCAAAGGTGAACAAACATGCTCGTCTCAGAATTTCAAAGGCGACAGAAATGTCACACCCCAACCTTGACGGCGGAAACGTCGAGATGTGAGAGTTAAAATCGTTCACAACCACATAACGTTATTATTAAATCAAAATATATTATTCATAAGTTTCAAAGGTAACATTACAAACATAAGTCTCAAATAAAGAAATTAACAAGCATAATAAGAAATATAATAAGCACATTCATTTATTTAATTAGGTCCATTCCTAGGTGTGAACAAGCTTTAAAAGTGACGATCAAACTTGAGTATTTCCTGAAACATGTTAAAAATAAAAGGTCAACATAATGTTGGTGAGATTTTCATAGTTTTCAATACATAAGTATATAAA
>BJCM01000908.1:0-11637 GCA_018326385.1 Flaveria bidentis | reverse complement strand
TATATATATATATATATATATATATATGTATGTATATATATAATGACTATTTAACCTGCAACCCGCTACCTTGATGTGATTGACTTACCCTTTCTGCAATGCTTCGAGGATGAGTAGCACAACCACGCTTGGCTCTAATCTTACAAGGGACGGAATCATGAGGAATCTGGTCCATCGAGGTTGCTTCTAGACCGGATTCTGATAATCCAAAATTAAACTGATCCAACCGTAATGTTTAGATTATCAACGATCAATATAGATTAAAAAATAAACATTACTATATATTATGTCACATATATTATGAGTACGTACCTCGGACTCCATGATATTAAGACCACTAACATCATGAGTATTATAAGCTCTTTTGTTATGCGAGGTGGAGGAAAACACAAGGGGATTTGTTATATTAGTTTCTTCATGAGAAAATGAGCTTGTTCCAGCTGCGAAACTGATTTGAGAACTCAACCTCGAACCCCTTCCCTCTATAATTCATTCATGTGATCAGTAAACAAGTGTAATATGAATACAAATAGTTTTTTTATAAGAAAAATGCATGCATACATATATATCAAACTAATAAAGATAATGATTAACTCCTGAATTCAGTTGTAATATATCGAACCAACTATTAGTTCGATGAAATGAAGTAACTTAACGTAGATAAAAAAATAATATGAATGTTGCAATTTCATTGTTGCAAGGTCGGTCCTTTCGATGGTTCAAAGTAGGTTTAAAATGTTTGGGTAGACTCCAAAAGGTGAGTGCGTTGGTAATTAGTGAAACCGAATAAAGAAAGAGAAGTTATTCATAAGCCTCTAAATATGATATAAGAAATCATTTCTTGAACTTCAACAAGAAAAATATCGACTTTGAAAAGACTTTCGACTCTCTTAGTTGGCTTACATGTTTAACATGATGAAATGGTCCTTCGTCAAGAGTGTTTGATACGATTGGTAAATAAACTCGATCATTTCTATGATTGAAATAATTTCATTTTATCGAGTTCCTTAGCAAGATTAATCGACATTAAGCTCTGAATGTACTACCAACTAGATCCTATAAAACTAGACGTGAAGTTGTTTAAATTCACATTTCATTACATGTCTATTCCATTTAATCGTTGTTATTTCATTTCATTCGACCAAAGACACTTTTTATGATTTTAATAAAAACCGAATTAAAAATATTCTTTACATCAAATTAATGCATATAAATTTCTTTAAGTTGGTTGTATATAATTAACTTCCTAAATAAAAATAAGAAAACAAATGAAAGCTATGGGATTAATTGCGTTTCGACCATAGGTTTGAGTGGGGTGATGGTGGGGTAGAACAGGAAGCATGTGGTACGAGAGGTTATCATTGATGCAATGGATCTTCCTCCAATCGAACAACTTGCAAACTAAACAATTATCAACTTGCAAATGCAACTTGCAACTGCTACAACTTTAGTGTTTAGTATTTAATTTTCATTACTATATACTTTGTTTTTTAGTGTCAGTATACTGCTTTTAATATCAATAAATTAACATTCTTTAGGCGTAACAAATTGCAACATATTTGTTTTATTATATTTTGTTTATTCTTCATTGGTGTCTTAATTTAAACTGATGCATGTTTTGGTTTCTGAGACACTCTTTAATTAGTTGAAGCAAATTTATATAGAATAACCGTTAAAGGTACGTTTTAATTAATATATAATAATAGTAGCAACATATAATTTAAAGTTAACGTTTAATGTATATCAAGGAAAACAAGTTAAAGGATAGTGAAATGATTGTTTTGTTCACCGTCTTAGTTTCTTTTTGGTGTCTTTATTTAAAGGTGTCTAAATGAATGAATTATTAACTATCTTTTGTTTATGTACCGTTGTAATTTTTATGAAGCTAAACATGGAATATCAAATTATAATATTTGTTTCTGGTGAACATAATTATGATTATAATGTTTGTTAACGTTTATATTAAGTTAAGAAAGAAAGTAATGAAAAGGGTAAAGCTAATATTCTTTAAGCAAAAATTAATTATATTATTTATAGATTAATTATTATTGCATGTAAATAATTTATATATTTTTGCCTTATTATCAATAATATTGTAATAGTAATTATTTTAATCTTTTTTTACTTTAATTTTCTTATGCGATGAGTAAAGAAAATGAATTTGTCGAAAAGGATTAATAGAAGGGTTATGTCATAGAAGATAATCTCGTCAGAAAAGATGAACAAAAAAGATAACTAATTTATCATGTCATTAACTCACCTACACATTATATATCGCCCTACACATTATATATCGCCCTACACATTATATATCGCTTACATAAAACAACTATTTGTCGTAAGTTATTTACATTAAAATTTAAGTTTGAGATGTTACATATGACTTTCTTGTTTATTATATCAAAAGGGAAAATTACTTGAAAGTGAAAAAACATGCTTTACTTTAAATTATTATCATGTAATGAACTGTCAAATTTACATCTTAGTGTAATGAAATTATAATTTGTCATCATTTGATTTTAAATGTTATCAGCAATCTTTATAGCCGGTTATTACGCATTCTTTGTTTTTTTACATCAAATATAGGGTTGGGTGTTAATTGTGCATCTAGGTGTTTCGCAGGTTAGGTTTTATTTTGCATGCTTGTTATACGTACATACGATAATAAATAATGTTAAGTTGAGATAAATGTTTTAAGAGTCAAATCTTTTTTTTCATTTTTGAATCAAAACCTCTTTTGAGTTTCGGACGAATGTTGCTTAATATTAATGCTTGTGGGTGGTGAGAGATCGACATCGGCATAGTTTGTTTCAATGGTTTTATAATTATATTGGATTTTCATATGAGTAGATTGGTGATGTGGATGTAATGAAAGAATGTAGTTTGGTGATCGATAATAACTACAAGAATAATAACAGTAATAGTAATAAATTATGAAATATTAATATTCATATTTATATATAGATTAAGATTTCATACATAGTTAAAAAGATCAAAAAACTAAAAGCATAAGATTTAACATATAGAAAAATAAATTAAAAAAGAATGTATGTTTATAATAAGTTATTTTATATAAATTAAATTACAATGAATTAACTCATATTATTAAAAGTTCAATTTGAAAATTCATTACAAGTTGTATATATAAAGTTAACCATACTTTAAAAACTCGTCAATATTACCAAGACCGACTAGTACTTTTCTAGTTTTTGTGCATTTTTTTTGTTTTTTGCAACAAGTCTGTTTTATTGTATTAAATTATATACTAAGTAATAATTAAATGCAATCGATCAATATCTTTTACACAATTAGAAAAAACGATATCTGTCTAGTATATATTATATAAAAAACATAAAACGTAAAAACAATATAACAAGTTATCTTTTACTAAACATCATTTATATATACTAGTGTAAATGTTCACGCGTTGCAACGATACGACTGTTGCGTGATTTATTGAGAATTCAATTTTAGTTAATACCGGTTTGGTGCGACATTATGATGTAAATTAAAAAATTAAAATATAATTATTAAAAAATTAAATGAAAATTTACATATATTACAAAAGTCTGTAAGATACTATATTATCTCAAAAAGATTAGTGAAAACACGTTGTGGTTAAAAATAACTTATTACCTATAATTTAGGAGGGGTTCGTTTTATGAACGTAGGTTAGAGTTTTATGATGATTGGAGGCAGCTTTCGGTAGTGATTTGTATAGACACGGGAAAGTTAATGGAGAAATGATCATCATAAAATATCATCTTGATTGTTATTGAGCTGTTAACAACCGACAATGAGAATAAGAAGAGGATTATTGTTATAAGCATCATATGTTATACTTTATTGTAAGGACGTAAATGAAATAAAATTGTTAATTTTTTGAAATTTAATCATGATTTTTCATATGGTGTCTTAATCTATATGTAAAATTATTATTGTATTCTCTTTTCATTTTTATTATAAAAGATATAAATAAATATTAAAATTATTAAACTCACAATATACCCCTAGAAAAATATTAGTATTATAGTTATTATAAATATGAAGATATATATAAGCTATATACTTTTATATTTAAATAAAATAATTCTTAATTTAAATAGTATTTAGTTATAAAAATATAATTAATAATATCTATTAAATACATAAAAGAAACAGAGGCAAAAATATCAAGGTATATAAAATTTAATGTATAACTTTACCATATTACATTTAAATTGTCTTAAAAATCTTAATCAATTCATTATTCTACCCCTATTAAATATTTTGCACTCATTTATATATGTCGTTTTAAAACTTGTATATTTGGTAAGATTACGTCTCTATTCAAAGAGATATTATATAATAGTATAAATATAAGTACTTAAATAAAATAATAACATAGATTAATATATAACTAGTATATCGTTGAAGAAAAGATAAAAATAAAACCTGCTATGTTGTAATGAACTACAATTTTATGAAAAGAAAAAGAGAGGTTTGTGGATTTAAAGTTTTTCCTTTTTATTCTAGTTTTAACTGATTTTTTCTATTAATGTTCTAAGACCCTAATTGCTTATAATAAGTAATACTATAACCTAAATAAATCATAAAAAATATAAACATTGACTCAAAAATTAATTTTATTCAACTAAAATCAACCATCACGGTTACCATAAATAAATATATTCCAAAAGCGAAACCATGGGCGTTGCTTAAAACCAATGATAATATTTAAGTCCCACTTGCCCTCTTATACCTTGTATTATTGGTCCTTATTACCTACTTGTTCAATCTTGTTTAATGTGAATCTATCTAAGCCTTCATAGAAACATATGATAATATATATTATATATTTTCGTATAGTCTTAGACAATATTTTAAAAAACTTTAATTGATCGTATTTTCGTTTTGTAGTTATATTAAGGGGTAAATATAAAAAATCGTATTAAACATTTAAATATCGTAAGTGTTATATTAAAGTTACTTATGTATCTTTAAAAACATTAAATTTTCACTAGTTGTTTTGATTCTGTGTAACATTTTCATACCTGTACGTTAAATTTAAGGAAACCAACTGAGCCAAATAAATAGTATATTAATCTTTGTTACGATTTATATATATTTGTGATTTTTATTCAATTTGATCTAAATTTATTAGTTATAAAACTTGGTTACAATTAAATAAATTATATTTCACCATTAGCTTCTACACTTAGCTAGGTTATTTGGAAAAAGAACATAGTAATTAATTAACATTCATATATTTTGGATTTGCCTTATTTAATTTACAAATTTTAAATATCTATAAAATATCAAATCCTTTTGAAACGGCTACTAAAACTAAGTGACTTAAAGATACAAAACACTTTAAGTAAAACATGTAAGTTTAAAACTTAATTATTATTAATTATGTGAATATTTATTTAAAGCACTCTATACACAATGAGTGAAAGAAGTAATATAATTAGCAATTTGAAATGATCACTAATGAATCATATAACATTAGTTAGTAACCCCATTTCTTTTGGCACTTTCTTATCTTTTCTTGAGATGTAATTGATAATAAAATGAAATTCTTCTGAAAGGTGAAAACATAGTGCCGTGTAACTTTAGTCAACTTAACTTGATAATTATTATTTGTAACTTGAATTTTTCGAATTTCAATGTTTTTTTCGCACATTAGTAGCTAGGTAGCATATGATATAATGATGTTAATTTCAGGTAGTTGGTATTTTTTTCATATACAGATATGTATGTCTCAAAATATGTTATCTCAACTTTTGGGATATTACATTGGAGAAAGTCATTCAATATCACATTTGATTGCATCATACTTAGCCAAGCAAGAATGTTGAAATAGCTTCACCAAAGCAACAATAACATTATTATGAACTAAGTCATACATGCACTTTCAGCCCGCACTAGACACGTTATATACTTCCAGCTGATCCTATATGACGAATTTATACGGAGACAATTAAGTTATATATTGCAGATGATCATGTAAAATGTTTATGGAATAACAATTATTCATTTGATCGAAGTGAGCACAAGACAAGTATTTAATTAAGTGTTCTTGATTGATATGCAAGTTGAGCCATATTGTTTAACTTTTGTTTGGGTTACATATGCAACTCGATTTCTTTGAGCTAGCTAGGGAGACTATCCAAGATTTGATTTGTGTTTGTTGAGTTTAAGATTGAGTAAGCATTTTGATGTTGTTTAATTTGTGATTCTCTTATTTCACCTCAAAGTCCACAAATTGAAGACATGCATCAAGTCATGTCTATGTCTTCTTGTTTCAACTATATATAATTTGGTTGCGTGTTTGTTCAGTAGTCATTTTAATATAATTAGTGGAAAATAGTTAACGTATACCGGTATTTGACTTAGCCAACCCACTATATCAATAGTCTAATATACAAAGTCTTATCGGCTCACTTTGCAGGAGAATGTCTCATATTTTAAACTCATGACTTAAGATCACAAATCAACTATCTTACTTAGTAGTTGTTTTAAGTCTCGCCCTTATGAAAAGTAGTTAGCTTTATCCTAATTAAGCATTGTAATTTAGCCAATATATCTACCAACAGAGAGGTTTATCCTCAGACATCACACCTTTCTAGTTTTAGACTCTAACAATAACTTTGTTATGTATAAGATTTTATCACGTATCTTTTTTTGTTATTTTAATTAAGCAGTGCTTTTTGTTCAACCTTAATTAATCTAACTATGATCTCTAAATTAGGAAATGCTAGTATATATCTACTATAAATTCCATTTCATTGCATGAATCAACCTACGAGTATCAAATCTGGTTAAAACTCCACCACGTAGTTAAATTTTCCCTATGATCAATTTTATATATGATCAATGTTATAACGTAATTAGTTTTCTTATATCACGGTTTTTTGCGACAATATGTTGTATCTTTAATATATACTGTTGATATGTGATTAAATGCGTGTTCTTGAAAGCTTTGTGCGTGAGATTTGCTTATGTTTTAGGCCTAATGTATTTTTTGTTTACAAAATACATCTAGCCCAGCCAGAAATGTATATTTGTATGTGTTTAATTAGATATTCTATTCTATTATGTTGTATATATAGAGTTAATTAGAGTATTATTATCATCATCATATCAAGAACTAGCTAGGGTTTACTCGATAATTAACATACAATAAACTCAACAAACTAACAAACATTTTATTGTTCAGTTAACATTTCGTTCGAAATTGTTTGGGAAAGTGTGTTAATTTGTACATTATTAAAAGGCGATTAAAGGCGTTGGGGATCAAAGACTGCAAGTTGGAAGCAATTACGAATATAATAATATTAGGGTTTGCTCTTAATCAATACGAACAAAAGGTTAACATACAGACCGTATAGTAACAAAACACCACATACCAATAACAATAACAATAATAATAATAATAATAAGAGGGCGTACCGGTAGGTGTAGAAGACCCCAGCGTGTTCAGAAATCCGGCCGGCGAGCTGCCGTGCCGGAACAACGGCGGCGACGGCGACGGCGACGGAGTTGCGGTTTTCAATCCATTGAAGGCGGTTGCAAACTCGTTCAACCGGAACGACGTCGTTTGCTGGCGTTCAACGGCGGAGGAGAGCGGCGGCGACGCGGTGTCCGGCGGAGAGAAGAAGCGAGGAGGTGCAGTAGTTCCGGCAGCGGCGACGATGTGGTTTCCGTCGGCATTGGTGACGGAGTCAACGGTGGTGGTTAGGAAGGAGACGGGAGCGGAGCGGTAGCGAGCGAGGCCGATGGCTCCGGCGGTGGTGGCGGTGGTGGTGCCGCCGTGAGCGGTGGTGGCATTGGTGTGATCTCTTGAAGATTGTGGTGTAGAAGAGGGGTTGGAGGTGGGATACATGATGTCAATGGAAGTGTTGATTGTTTTTGTTTTTGTTTTTGTTTTTGTTGATAAAAGTGTAGGGAAGAAATAGAGAGAGATGAATTCAAAGTGTAGGGGAGATGCGTTTGTTTGGATAAATATAAGTTGAGAGATGATCGATGATCGATGGATGAATTGAAATGTAATGTCCCACTTGCTCAAAGTCTGCGGTCTTTTTCGGACAACATCATTATAATAATAAGTTTTTCAACTTTTCTTAATTAATACTTTTGGTACACCACGACCGTGATATTGATTTCATAAGTCTAACCAATTCTTGATTTCGATTTTTATATAACAGCATTAGCTTATCTTAGTGTCTTCAAAATTACTCTTAACCAAATCTAGCTAAGTCTCTGGTTTAACTTTTACTAATAGCTTACCCAATCTAATGAGAGCATGATTCCAATCCTTAATTTAATCATCATCCATAGAAAAATATATGGTTTTTGTGTAATTTAGCGCTCCATATATCTCATTCCCTAGTATATGGATTAATTATATGGACTAAGGTTTTTTTGCTTTTTTTAACGATAAATATATGATTATGTTTCAGAGAATAAGTTTATCTTAATCAGAAGACATATTTATCCGTTTGCTAGCTACGATCGCACACCAACCCCTCTTGTTGTTTTCTAGCTCAGACCGCACCCTCAATCCCTACAGAAGGAAACTCACAACTGGAAAAAAAAACCTCTTGCTCAAGCCTGAACATTTTTAGCTTAGGGGTTGTTTGATTTTGTCTGACTCGATCAGCTGGTCAACGTGTTTGATTTGGAGGCGTTGTGTTCTGACTACGTCTGTGGGTGTTGACCAAAACCTTAAATTAAAACATGCTGACCCGAAAAAGGGTACTGCCTCTCGCTTCGCCAACCCCCACAACGCTGCCCGTCGGCCACCCCCATCTCTCATGCGCTCATGTGTCGGCCAAACTACATGCTACAGTGCCAGGCCCGCATGTAGCAGCATCTGCACACCCTCCTCTGCCATCGGCTCCTGCCCTAACAACACCTGACCGTCGTCGAACAACACCGTTTCTGCTTCTGCCTCACCGCCTTTCCGTCACCAGACCACCACACCGGCTTCTGCTTCTGCCTCATCGGTTTCTCCTTTTTCGTAAGCAAAATTCGACCGGTGGACTCAACCTGATTACATGGTTTGTTTACAATTGATTTTATGTTTGGATTTAGAAATTATGGTTTTGTTTACGATGATGTTCTAAATCAATTTCAAAGTATGAAACCTGAAAATGCGATTTTGGGATTTTATCATTCAACAGTCAGATACTATTAAACAATTAAGTTTCAGTCAGATGAGATTCAGTGATAACTTCTAACTAGGTCAGCTTCTGACTCAGTCAGAATCAGTTGCATCAAACAGCCCCTTAGAGTATGACTTGAACCGAATATCATCTCATATTTACATGTTTTGAGTACCTCAACTTGTTTTCTTAATGACTTAGCATGATTGATGGCTTTATTACATAGAATTATTGTACGTGTATACATAACAACATGATTGTAGATAAAAAATCATATTTACTATATGACTTAAGTGTTATTGGAAACCTATATGTGTCATATGATCAACTACAATTAAGAAAATATAACCAGATGTTAAATATTGTTACCATTATCAAATTGAGAGTTTGATGATTTTCAATGATATATTGTTTTTTCCAGAATTCTTATATTTTATAATAACCTTTAATGCAATTCCATGGTTTCTATTGACATTGTATACATTAAGATTGACTTCATTAATTTTATTTTTATCAACTTCTCATGACTCTTCATCACAAGAAATTCTTAGGATCTCACTTTTAACCTTATAAATATCAACTTAGATGCAATTCTACCTTTCCTATTAAAGTTACATGCATCCTTCAACCCTCAGCTGGCATCATGAGTTCCAACAATTTGAACGTGTTGTTGGAAGCTAGAAACATTACTAGACTTGAGTGAACTCAATACCTTATTGTGGTTCATCATCTTGTTTGGATAATTACAAAGTTTACTATTGATGTGAGACTGTGAGTCTTGTATAATGCAACCAACTTAAGGGATTTACACTACCTCTAAATGTGTCAACATTTAGTCTGTTAAGCTTAATCAAATTCCAACTATCGCCTTTAACAATCTCTTTCCGAATTCCTCCCACTCAACAAAAGCTCCATGTCATTCTGTTCCTCTTTCCCTTATTACTTACATATTATATTGTAATTATATATATAGTATATGTTGTATCATGCATGCTATGCTAACTCTATTACTAAGATACTAACTTAAATATCATATCAGAGGTTCTTTCCATGTGATCCCTTTCTCATGAGATTTATTAACACTATATACACTTAAGACTACGGTGAAAGTTTGGTTGTAATTGCGGCTTTAACATCTTATTTTTATAATAAACGTGTGCGCTTATAATATGGCATGATTCACAATCATGGGTTGGAACTTGGAATACGGTAACACTTTAGAGCATTCACAACGTGTTCCCCATTTTTATGTGAGTGGGTGTTCTATATTGTAAATGATGGTTGTGAGTGGTTGTGAGTGAAAGAATATTTATGGGGATTGTATTTCGTTTCTCTATATTTGGGGAAACACGGTACAATCCCCATAATTTTTTTTTAATATTTTTTAAAGTGGTTGTGAGTGAATGAGAGAGAAAATAAAATGATAAATGTATGAAAATATATTATTTTATTGAAAAGTATAGAAAAATATAGTAATATTTAGTGTAATTATAATTATGCTGACGAGGATGGATTGTAAATACTCTTATATGCAATATAGTCTACTTGCCTTTGTATAGAATAATAGAAGTGTGTTTTGAAATAAGTTATGGGTAGAATGTATAATAGAGTATGATCAGCTATATTTATAATTGGACTATATTCCAAAAGTTTTGCATGTTTCAAGTGAGCTCAATTTCAACAAGCAACAAATTTAAACCGAACCCAAAAGGTTTAAGCCCAATTACACCTTCTATAAACAGGAAGGTCATCTACCATAAAAACGTTGTTCTCTACCTTCTATAAACAGGAAGGTCATCTACCATAAAAACGTTGTTCTCTATTTACTTTCTCTTTATACATAACTAGTTATAACTCGTCTGCAATTTCGCAACATCACACGTGGTGATAAATTATAGATTACAATCTATCTGATTTATTTTCAAACTAAATTTACGTTGGAATATAGAATAACTAAATTTTATATCATTCAATGAAAACGTACAATATTTGACCAAACTCTTTCAAACAAAATTTATATTAAAACGTAGACAAATTTAAAACGTATATATACGTCGTATTCGACTTGATAAAGTATAGAATACAATTGTCCCAACTCGCTTTTGAACTAAATTTACTTCGAGATTGTACAGTAACTTGGATTTATTTAGCTGAGTAAAAATGTATTGTAATTGACCCGATGCGTTTCTAAACCAAACTTATGTCAAAACATAAAACAACTCAAAGCGTGTATAAAAATACAAACAGAACATTTTATATTTAACCTGACTATATAATTCATAAAAAAAATTATTTCATGACGTACTTAATAAATAAATCATTTTAAAACTAAAATGAAACAAAAAAATATGTGTTTTTAATATTTTTCATATTTCATCGACGTAAAGCAAGGTAGTAATATCTGTCATTTCTTGCTTTTCAGTTTCACATTACGGGTATGCTATTGATACATCTAATTTATTTTATTATCTTTATATCTTTCTATACA